>VYZU01014303.1:0-24008 GCA_013401355.1 Ceyx cyanopectus | reverse complement strand
AAAGAAGGGTTGGTTTCAGAGACAGTTGTAGTCAAAACCCATGTTGGGAACATTTCTTACTTAGTAAGCTCTTTGCAGCACATTGATCTTATGGTAAAATGGGAGAATTCTTGTCTAACTGAATATTTAATGGCTGCAAACTTCAGTTAACTCTGTGTTGTAGGTGTCTGCTTGAAAGTATTAGTATTTTAAAGGTTCTAACAAAGAAGAGCTCCATGTTTAGTTACATAGCTAGGCTTGGGCCTTACAGTGGATTAATTTGTTGATACAAGTCCAACCTTTTCAAAACCAGCAACATTTCTGATTTGGCTCACATATATATATAATTATAAAAAAATGCAGTTTTTTATCTTTTAGGGTGTTATGCAACAGCCATGGGATCATTAAAGCCTAGGGGACAACATAACTCTGACACTTCCTAGGTATTAAAGCTGCTTCCTCCCTGTCTTTGAGAACAGCCTACCTTTTGACTGCTCCACTCCCTCTCACATCCAAAATGACATTTCTACCATTTTGTACCTTCTTAAAGTGACTTGAGGATGGTTCTGTAGCTGAGCAAGCATTTACCAACATCAGCATGCAGACTGAGAACTCCTGTATACACAAAATAAGAATAATGATCTGCATTTGGAAGAAATCTTAGTGGTAATGGTTGAATCTGGAAATTCACGTATTAAAATCTTAGACTTTCTTTTAGCTGGATAGCCCCAGTTATCAGCAGACAGTTCAATAGGAATCTGCTGTCTCTGTGAGGGGAACTGAAAGGGAGACTTATCTTGTAGGTTGAAAACATCCAGCTACACTTAGAGGTGTTATGACATCTCCTGTACTCTCTCCAGTCATCTGTATCTCTGAAAGGCTCTGACCAGGCTTTGAGGACCCATCTTACTGAAAGAATGTATGCTAAACAGCCTGTCAGATATTTAAAGCCATAACTACAGTAAATGGAGAAGGCTATTAATTTCTTATCCTACCTACAGTTGAATAGTCGAAGCATCTTTCTCACTGAGGATCCACTATTAAATCTGTTGAAGACTGACACAAACTTTGAAGCTCAATTACCAATTTTCAAATTAAGATAAGTACACACAAGCTAAATTGATTTTTTAAGCACTTCAGCACAGGGGGTAAATTTCATGTAAATACAAACGCTTTTTTTTTTTAAAAAAAAAAGTTGTTTCCAGATGCATCTGATTTACTGCTGTGATAGTTGTTACACCAGTTTGTTGTTTTTTCATGTGCTCTCAAGTTTGTCAGTATCTGGCTTTAGGGCCAGCCTCATTTAAGAACAAATCAGACAGAAAATGTGGTGGTTTGTTAGTTAATGATACAGCTCTGGATACTGAGTTATATGGGCAAAATGAGACAGAAAATTACTAGTAATTAGAAGTGCAACAATAACAGACAAAACACATTTGACTTAAATATTTTCTCTTACTTTCTTTTTGATAGAAACTATGTTCCAACTTCCTGTCAACAACCTTGGCAGTTTAAGAAAGGCCCGGAAAACTGTGAAAAAAATACTTAGTGACATTGGTTTGGAATACTGTAAAGAACATATAGAAGTAAGTATGATACCTCCCAAGTGTTGTAGTTAGTTAATATCCTCCAAAGTTAGTGGTACTCTGAGGTCTTTGGTGTATGATATTTTTTTTTAGACCTGTTTCACACAATGTTCATCTTTTACTGTGAATTTGGAAGGAACACCTTGTATCCTGTTCCTACACCATATTCCTCTGTTCTTACCAGCTTCTGAGAATGGTGCTGGGATTCTGTCTGAGCCTTGTTCAGACATTGTTACTCCTGCACTGCTGCTTAAGTTCTACACGAAGTAAGAGCAAATTAATAACTTGAGGTGAAATGCACCTGTAAACACTATTTAGAAAGTTTGGTGGAGACAAGTTACCCTTCTGGCTGCTACGTGACTGACATGATACTTATNTCTGGTGATCTGTGACAGTGGCCAGCCTGACACAAGTACCAAAATCCTTCAGAAATAGCTTTGGTACTTCTGAAAATCTTCCTGTAGATCTTTATATAAAATCAGGCTTTTTTCTGTGTAGTTTCTAATTTATAGTTGGATATGAATCCCAAATGTCATGATAGCTTTTTGGCTCTTACCAGGAGCTATATGAGTTCCCTGAATTTCTAAGAGACTAGTGTCTAGAAGCACTACTGGTAGACTGAGAAACCAATTGCAGTTGTTGGCATTAGCACAGTTACATGCTGAACTTTTCAGTTTTGTTTATTTCTGAAATAAACAGTGTTGTTGTTGGGAATCATGGAATAGTAAGTTATTAATGGCTGTCTTAAAGGGTTACCTAGTAAAAATTGGTAGGAGTATGAAAAGAAAAAGGCTATTGTGTAAACAGACAAGTAAGCCTCCTGGGAGTATGCATGGTAGTGCACAAAGAAGGGTTGGTTTCAGAGACAGTTGTAGTCAAAACCCATGTTGGGAACATTTCTTACTTAGTAAGCTCTTTGCAGCACATTGATCTTATGGTAAAATGGGAGAATTCTTGTCTAACTGAATATTTAATGGCTGCAAACTTCAGTTAACTCTGTGTTGTAGGTGTCTGCTTGAAAGTATTAGTATTTTAAAGGTTCTAACAAAGAAGAGCTCCATGTTTAGTTACATAGCTAGGCTTGGGCCTTACAGTGGATTAATTTGTTGATACAAGTCCAACCTTTTCAAAACCAGCAACATTTCTGATTTGGCTCACATATATATATAATTATAAAAAAATGCAGTTTTTTATCTTTTAGGGTGTTATGCAACAGCCATGGGATCATTAAAGCCTAGGGGACAACATAACTCTGACACTTCCTAGGTATTAAAGCTGCTTCCTCCCTGTCTTTGAGAACAGCCTACCTTTTGACTGCTCCACTCCCTCTCACATCCAAAATGACATTTCTACCATTTTGTACCTTCTTAAAGTGACTTGAGGATGGTTCTGTAGCTGAGCAAGCATTTACCAACATCAGCATGCAGACTGAGAACTCCTGTATACACAAAATAAGAATAATGATCTGCATTTGGAAGAAATCTTAGTGGTAATGGTTGAATCTGGAAATTCACGTATTAAAATCTTAGACTTTCTTTTAGCTGGATAGCCCCAGTTATCAGCAGACAGTTCAATAGGAATCTGCTGTCTCTGTGAGGGGAACTGAAAGGGAGACTTATCTTGTAGGTTGAAAACATCCAGCTACACTTAGAGGTGTTATGACATCTCCTGTACTCTCTCCAGTCATCTGTATCTCTGAAAGGCTCTGACCAGNTTGTTTCCAGATGCATCTGATTTACTGCTGTGATAGTTGTTACACCAGTTTGTTGTTTTTTCATGTGCTCTCAAGTTTGTCAGTATCTGGCTTTAGGGCCAGCCTCATTTAAGAACAAATCAGACAGAAAATGTGGTGGTTTGTTAGTTAATGATACAGCTCTGGATACTGAGTTATATGGGCAAAATGAGACAGAAAATTACTAGTAATTAGAAGTGCAACAATAACAGACAAAACACATTTGACTTAAATATTTTCTCTTACTTTCTTTTTGATAGAAACTATGTTCCAACTTCCTGTCAACAACCTTGGCAGTTTAAGAAAGGCCCGGAAAACTGTGAAAAAAATACTTAGTGACATTGGTTTGGAATACTGTAAAGAACATATAGAAGTAAGTATGATACCTCCCAAGTGTTGTAGTTAGTTAATATCCTCCAAAGTTAGTGGTACTCTGAGGTCTTTGGTGTATGATATTTTTTTTTAGACCTGTTTCACACAATGTTCATCTTTTACTGTGAATTTGGAAGGAACACCTTGTATCCTGTTCCTACACCATATTCCTCTGTTCTTACCAGCTTCTGAGAATGGTGCTGGGATTCTGTCTGAGCCTTGTTCAGACATTGTTACTCCTGCACTGCTGCTTAAGTTCTACACGAAGTAAGAGCAAATTAATAACTTGAGGTGAAATGCACCTGTAAACACTATTTAGAAAGTTTGGTGGAGACAAGTTACCCTTCTGGCTGCTACGTGACTGACATGATACTTATTGAAGGTGCATTGTCTTTTGTTTATGTTGGATTCTTAAAAACAGACTGTGCTAACTGTTAAGGAATGGACAACTTTCTGCAGTATGTTCTTGGTGGGCAGAAGATGGTTCTGAGGTTTTCAAGAAGTGTTTGTCAGTGCTAACAGTAGGTCACCAAGTTAAAGAATCACATCTGTACCTGTTTTAGTTCCTAAAAGGGAAGGGTATTTTTGCTACTCTTCTGGACAAATTTAAAAACTATAATTTCAAAAGTGCAGCTTTTTCTCCTGAACACTGACTTCTGTACTGTCAGTTCACACCCTCAACTCTTTACAGTACTCAGCACATTCTGACCTGTTTGCTTTGGCTCTTCTGTTAGTGTCTCTTTAAAGGACATTTAAATGAGATGTGTAGGAGAAAGAAATGCCAGTCCTTCCTGCTTGGAAAATTTGTGGAGCAAGTATAATTTTTAATGATTAAATTCTGAACTGGGACAATTTTACTTTCACTATTTTTGAGTCCTTATATGCTATTGACCGATGTCGCAGATTAAATGCCAAAAGACTTAGGAAGATTATTTCTTTGATAGGAATTGGGCTTCTTGGACATCAAACATGGAGTCAAACTTCTAAAACTTTTATCTGAAATGGAAATAATAACAAAAACCCCTAAACATATACAACTCACCCCCCCAACACATCTCCCCTCCACAAAAAAAAACAAACCAGCATCAAGCAAAAAAAAATCAACCAAACCCCAGCATCAGAGTTATGGTAAAGCATCTATATCATTCTAAATATTTAGCACTAGCCTGGGAAACACTTTTCTCCATGGCTGCTTTTGAAAGAGCAGGTATGTAATTACAGGTATGGGTTAATTTGGAAGATGAGTATTAAAAGAGTTCTTCAGGTGTTTTATGCTATTGAAACTACTCGGACTACTCGCAGCTCTTCTCCTCCAAAGAGGTGCATCTGAAATACCCAGCCTTCCTGGAATGAATAATAGCTACTGTTTGTCCAGCACTTGGGAGATCTGCACAGGTGCTTGCAGCAGTTGCTTAAGGGAGCAGTTGGTCTTTGGTTTTGATTCTCTGTACTCTCGTCCCATCTTCTCCTTCTCCAGGATTTTAAGCAGTTTGAACCTAATGACTTTTATTTGAAAAACACTACATGGGAAGATGTAGGATTATGGGACCCATCGCTTACAAAAAATCAGGTTGGTATCGTTTCTGTTGACATCTCTGATTCTGAAAATGGTTCATACTAAAGGGTGTTTCACAAATATGCCAAGACCTTTTCCTGCAGTTTTCGCTCATTGATCTTCATTCATTGTCAGTTTAAGGGACAGCAAAAAGCTGTGCTTTCTTTTCTTCCTAAAAGCAATAATAATCCTGGTCTTTAGTAGTATGGATAGCCAAATTCTGCAGAGCTGATTGGTGAAGGAATCTTACCTTTTGTCAACTGCATCACCTGTTTTCAAGCTTAGCACAAATTCACCATCCTTCTTGTCAAAAGTTCAACAATTTTATACAGTTCCTCATAAGCTTTTTACCTTCCCTTAAATATTTCATGACCTGTTTTCATCATTTCAGAAGTTGTTTAAATGAGCACATCTAACTGCTGCTCTCTCTCCACTGCTGCTGTCTGCCACATCTGAAGATTCTTACAGCCTGTCTGAGATTTGGTTTAGCCATATATAGTTCTATACACTACTGGAAGTCTGACTTTCTAGATGTTTCTGAGCCAGTAATAAAGGAAACTTGAATTGAGCTAGAAGTGGAGGGAGGAGGTAATACTTGATTCTGACTAAACATTTAAGGCAAGTCACATTCACCGCAGTATCCTTTACCAGTGTCAGGATATGATGTAATGCCAACACTGCCAGGCCAGGGAGAAGGTGAGAAATAATCCCTCTTTCAGTGTCTGAAAGATCAAGGATGGCTCTTACAGGAAATGGAAACCTGTATTATGATGGATTCCTAGTGAAGTGTAAATCTGGAAATGTCCCATTATTAGCATTTTTTCTAGCTAATTCCAGAATAAAAATTGTAATGGAAAAGGAGACAGCTTTTATTCAGTTTGTTCTGTTGTATCTTGTCTCCAGTCTACCAGATGTCTGAGGCTACAGGTGGAGAGAAGTAAGCAGAGAGAGAGTGCAACTCTCCAGCTACTTCAGATGATTAGTGTGTGGCTTGCTGCACAAGACTTATTTTGACACTCGTGATGAATGTTTGTAACTTTGAATTTCATGTCTTATCTCATCTGAAATGCCAGATTGCTTGTGGCTAGCTCTGAGGCCAGTGTAACTCCAGTTTCTGTACAAGAGTTGACAAAAATGGCATCAGCAACACGTTAAATGTAGCACAGATAAATGGTGCAGGGAATGCAACTGAGGAATTTTCTGGTTCAAGATTGGTTTAAAAATCAGGTTTGTGCTTTGATCTGAAGGAAAAGGCTTGGTGGCTTTAAGGGCTTGTGTAGCCTTAGTATCTGAGTTGGTAAGTTAAATACGTTTGTTCACCAAAAAGAAGTTCTGAAGAGTATCTTTTATATAAAACTTCATAATGGATTAAGACACTTAAGGAGCTAAAGTTTGATATCCATCTTATAAATGTTTGGTAGATTTTGATGGGAAGTAACTCATCTGGATATGGTCTGCTCTTGCTCAAGCCATAATGCTTGCCTTTTTCCCCTGGAAATAAACTTACGGAGAACTTCATGCAGCTCAGCTGCAGTGGATGAGGCTTTTTTGATTGGTGGAGAAAGATGCTTATCATTTAGCCTTGCATGTTGAGTATATGGTTAAACTCTAGAGGGACCTCTAAGTTGGCACTTGCCCTCGCACATGTACATTCAGATTTAGGATCTGATCTGCAGGGCAAAAACTGGAAAGAAGCAATTAATCTCAAGGTTTGAGATTGCTGCAGTGGGTCTTGAGACTATTATTTAGGAACATTGTTTGAGAATATAATGGTTGTTGATTTTCTAAAAGCTGCTGTTTGATACTTAGTTTCTGCTTTGTTCTTTGTTGAAGGATTATCGGACAAAGCCCTTCTGCTGCAGTGCGTGTCCATTTTCCTCGAAGTTCTTTTCAGCGTACAAAAGCCACTTCCGCAATGTTCACAGCGAAGACTTTGAAAATAGGATTCTCCTTAATTGTCCTTATTGTACCTTCAATGCGGACAAAAAGACTTTGGAAACGCACATTAAAATATTTCATGCTCCAAATGCCAATACACCGAGTGGAGGCATCAGCACTTTTAAAGATAAAAACAAACATGATAGCCTTAAACCTAAGCAGGCTGACAGTGTAGAACAAGCTGTTTATTACTGTAAGAAGTGCACTTACCGAGACCCTCTCTATGAAATAGTTAGAAAGCACATTTACAGGGAACATTTCCAGCATGTTGCCGCTCCTTACGTAGCGAAGGGAGGTGAAAAGTCACTCAATGGTGCAGTGCCATTAAGCTCCAGTACCCGAGAGGAGGGCAGTATTCACTGCAAACGATGCCTTTTTATGCCGAAATCATATGAAGCTTTAGTACAGCATGTTATCGAAGACCACGAACGTATAGGCTATCAGGTAACAGCAATGATAGGTCACACTAACGTAGTGGTTCCCAGATCTAAACCTTTGATGTTAATAGCTCCAAAACCACAGGATAAAAAGCCTATGGGACTCCCTCAGAGGATGGGCACCCTTTCTGCTGGCAGCGTCCGCTCTCTTTCGTCACAGCAGATGATGAACAGACTCACTATACCAAAGCCCACGCTAAATTCTGCAGGAGTGAATATGATGTCCAATGTTCACCTGCAACAAAACAACTACGGAGTCAAATCAGTACCACCAAGTTATGTTGGTCAGCCAGGGGGAAGGCTAAACTTAAGTAGTAATGCACCAGTTTCTATTCCACAGCAATCACAAATGAAACAGTTTTCATCAAGTGGAAATGGAAGGCCTTACACTCTTGGAGGGGAGCAGAGATCACAGGCCTCAGCAAGATACTCTCTTCAGTCTGCCAATTCATCTCTTTCATCGTCCCAGTTGAAACAGGCGTCATTATCTCAGTCACAGCCAGCTTCAAGAGTATTAGGTCAGTCTGGCTCAAAATCTCCTGTAGCTGCTACAGGTCCTTCCACTGTCAATACATCATCCACACAGAAGTGGAAAATCTGTACAATCTGTAATGAGCTGTTCCCTGAAAATGTGTATAGTGTCCACTTTGAAAAGGAGCACAAGGCTGAAAAGGTGCCTGCAGTAGCTAACTATATAATGAAAATACACAATTTCACTAGCAAATGTCTATACTGTAACCGCTATTTACCCACTGATACATTGCTTAATCATATGTTAATACATGGTCTGTCTTGTCCGTATTGCCGGTCAACCTTCAATGATGTTGAAAAGATGGCTGCTCATATGCGAATGGTTCATGTTGATGAAGAAATGGGACCTAAAACTGATTCCACTTTAACTTTTGATTTGACGTTGCAGCAGGGTAGTCACACAAATATACATCTTCTTGTAACCACCTACAACCTGAGAGATGCTCCTGCTGAATCTGTAGCTTACCACGCTCAGAATACTCCCCCAGTTCCTCCAAAACCACAGCCAAAAGTCCAGGAGAAGTCTGACATACCTGTAAAAAGTTCTCCACAAGCAGCAGTTCCCTACAAAAAAGACGTAGGGAAAACTCTCTGTCCTCTGTGCTTTTCTATCTTAAAAGGACCCATCTCTGATGCACTTGCACATCATCTACGGGAGAGGCATCAGGTCATCCAGACGGTTCATCCGGTGGAGAAAAAACTCACCTACAAATGCATTCACTGCCTGGGCGTGTACACGAGCAACATGACTGCCTCAACCATCACGCTGCACCTTGTCCACTGCAGGGGCGTGGGGAAGACACAGAACGGTCAGGACAAAGGCACCTCGGCATCGCGGCTGGGTCAGGCTCCAGCTGTAGCACCCGTTAAACGTACATACGAACACATGGAATTCTCCCTGATGAAGAAAAGGAAAATGGATGATGATGACTCCCCCTCTGCCTTTGAGGAGAAGCCTGAAGAACCTGTAGTTCTAGCATTGGACCCCAAGGGTCACGAAGATGATTCCTATGAAGCCAGGAAAACGTTTCTTACAAAGTATTTTAATAAGCAACCATATCCCACTAGAAGAGAGATTGAAAAGCTGGCTGCCAGTTTGTGGCTCTGGAAATCAGATATCGCATCTCATTTTAGTAACAAAAGGAAGAAATGTGTTAGAGATTGTGAAAAGTACAAACCTGGCGTGCTGCTTGGTTTCAATATGAAAGAGTTAAACAAGGTTAAACATGAAATGGATTTTGATGCTGAATGGCTGTTTGAAAACCATGATGAAAAGAATTCCAGAGTCAATGCTAGTAAGACTGTGGACAAAAAACTAAACCTGGGAAAAGACAATGAAAGTTCCTCAGACAGCTATGAAAACATAGAAGAGGAATACAATGAAAGCAGTAGCCCATTTGCTCAGCATATTTCTGACGTTGGTGGGAAAACCTCTTCCGATAGCATAGTGGAGAACCCAGAGGACAGCATATCCAAGGAAATCATTGAAGAAAATACATTACAGTCTCCAGAGAAGTCTGATCCAAAACAAGAGGAAAGCTCTAAATATGAAGAGATTACTTCTGCTGAAGAACCAACAAAAGTGGTAGGTGATGGTTCAGATAGCGAAGGTGATCAGGATGATCAAGATGATGCTGGTGAATGGAAAGATGGAGCTTCACAATCTGAAAGTGGGCCTGGTTCTCAGCAGGTTTCTGATTTTGAAGACAATACATTAGAAGTAAAACCAGAAGTGTGGACAGATGAATCCTCCCAAAGTGAAGATGCTGGTAGCAGTAAACCGGCCGCTGAGACAAAAGGTGGAGGATCTGAAAGTGATGAAGAACAGTCAAAGTGGAAGAATCGTTCCTATGGAAAAGTACAGGAGTTTTGGTCTAAGGACCAGTCGCAATGGAAAAATGCATCAGAGATTGAGGAGAGCTTGTCCAATCAGCAGATGGAATGGCAGAATAGCACAATTGACAGTGAGGATGGAGATCAGTTTGACAGTGTGACTGATGGAGTAGCAGAACCAATGCATAGCAGCTTAACTGGTGTGGAGCTAAGTAGCCAGCAGGCGTGAGCTGCTTGATTCAGAAGTGTCAGTAATGGGATCCAGTCGCCAACTGTCTAAACACATTCATTTCAGTATGACTGCTAAGCTTCAATTCTAACTGGTACTGCCTTTCGAGTGGTAGGGCATGGTGTGCAGTGGTTGTGGCCACTGTTATTCCAGTGGTTATTTAAGGATGCTGTTGGCTAATCTGGCTTGAGAATACCTGCTGGGATGAGCACAGTAACAATGTGAAAACGGATAAGCTGGTGGCTCCCGAATGCACACAGAAAAGCAGAGGTTTATTTTATCTGCATTTTCAACATTTATTTCACTCTTGTACATGTTCAGTTGTATGTCTTTTTAAACATTACTCTTTTTTCACATGGTAGTGTAGGGCCAACCATACAAGCTACCAGTTCAACGTGTATAGTAGACTATGGGGAAATTGATTTTTTTCATGTATCATTCTGAATAGTTGAAATGTATATTTGTACAGTCTTTTAGACCTATTCAAGTGAAGCTTATGAAATTGTTCTTGTGTACCCATCATAGATTTGTTTCTCTTTTTTAGTGTTGCCCTGCCGTGTAATAAATGCTGTATCTAGTTTACCTAGCAAAAGCTTGAGACTGCTATAGTATGGATTTTGACAAACTTAGTTTTTGCACATAACCTTGTACAATCTCAAAACAGAGGCCAGCGACATAAAAATATATCTGGACTCTATTGTATTATAGAATTTTCTTGTTCTGAATATCCTTGACATTACAACTGATGACAAATGTATTTCAGAGCCATTTTCTGAAATCTTTTAAGCTAAAAAAAGAAAAATCACATGCAAGAAACAAGTTTGCAGCTACTAATTTTGACACCTTTTAGATCTGTATAAAAGTGTATTGTGTTGAAGCAGCACAATGAAACAAAAGTGCTGTGTTTTGGATATTTAGTTTTATCTTTAGTTAACACCAACAAGGTGTTGTATTCATTTATACCATCTAATATATGACACACTGTTGTAGTATGTATAATTTTGTGATCTTTATTTCCCTTTGTATTCTTCATTTAAGCATCTAAATAAATTGCTGTATTGTGCTTAATGTAAATATTTGCTTTATTACAAGCAAGTGCTACATTCCTGTTTGGTAAGTCTCACCTTGCTACATTTCCCTGTTTTGTTTGGGTTTGTTTTTTCCCCAGGTGCTCCACAGCTCTGCTGGGGCCTGTCTGTATAGTACTTTCTTACTGATCTCTTCAAGGATATGAAAAGCCTACAAAACTAACTTTGGCTGAATGTCTTTACTATTTAGCATTCTAGAACACTAATTTATAAATAGGATTGTGATTTGCCTGTTCTGCATCCTGGAGAAACAAGGTCTATGAATTACTTGCATTTTTCATCCCTTTGTACTTACATGAATGGAGATCACTTTCGCATATGAAAGTTACCTAGAACAGCGTCTCTCTGGAGCACTACCTGGGAAGGGCAGATGAGAGCAAAGGAATTTGAATTCTTACCCTTTCAATGTGAAGGAGCATCCCTTGCAAGCTACAGACTTGCTCTGGCTTTGAAGAAAAAAATGAATACTAAAGAAAAAACCATCATTTTGTTAAAACTTGTCATCCGTTTGGCGGAGCCTGTCCTGCTTTTTGGCACGTGTGCAATACCACTGACAGCTGCATGGCCCCACTGAGGTAACATTTACTGGAGGGAATCTAATTGTGGTGAGAACAAAACTACTCTTAATTAGAGCAATGCATCTAATATCAGAGTACCTACTTTTTTGATACTTTCCAGGAACTAAAACTGATCTGTGAAATTTTTGTTAATATTGTAATGGAGGAAGCAGTTCTGTGCTCTTTTAAAGGATAAAACCATTTCACAGAAATCTTGAAGACATTTAAGTATCTCCCTAGTAGTCTTGGGTAGGTATGAACTGTATGTCCCACTAGTATAACAAACAAGCAACTTGTGCTGCTGATACTCTTTGGAATGAGCATTTCTGGGTTTTGTTCAACTAATTACATGTGTGAAGTGATGACTACAGTTACCTTTAGGTGAAGATGTTTTAGATTTATCTTGTTCTTCTTCCCCCCACACAGATACATCCTTTTGTTCTAACTCTTGAGGAATGGAAGTTGGACTGGCTCCCAGTTATGCACTCAAGTGGTAAAAGACACAATTTCATACAGAAAAAATAATTCTGACATTTACTTCAGCAAAAGCTCCTTGAGTTGCTCTGCATTAAGAGAAAAAATTGAGTCTCAATTCATTTTGCTATCAGGCTTTCTAAACTATTTCATTAAAAATAACTTCTCAGTAAATTAGCTGAGAATTTAACTACCACTTACAGAAGTCAGTGGGTTGGTAATCTTTTTCCCAACAGAACCAAGCATTAGAATCCTGCAGAAGGTTATTTCTTGCTAAGAAAACTTGGTTATATTCCTTTCTCTCTGTATGCTGCTATTTCGCAGGAGGCTTCTGTCTGAAAACAAGACTCTTCGTAATTTTTGTCGTTTCATTTAGCCTTTAAGGGATTCTACAAATACATTCTTAAAAACACTTTAAAATCCCAACAGTTTAGTAGTAAAACAACCTCTGTTAAGTTGTGAAATAAAAAGTGGGGCATCTTACAAATCTGCATATTTGTCTCAATATCTGGTAAGATTAATTTCATATTGAACTATGAGGTTAAATTCAAATTTCCAAATACTGAGCTCCTATTTACTGTAATTAATGAATAGTGAGGCTATCAGATATGAACTGTTTAGAAGTGCTTCAGTTGCCATAAAATTCCACTATAGGAAATACAATTTTATATAGTGATTAAATGAAAGGTCTTGCACAAAAACAGTCTTGCCTTACCAGGAATATCAGTAAGGAGTGGGGGTGGTTGTTTTCAGTGGCATAAACTAAACAGAATTTCAAACAAGTTGCTCTTCAAACTTGGATTTTAGCCTAGGCAAGAATTCCTTTCTAGATTTGAGGCTAACCACACATTTTTAAGGAAGTCAAAAAGCAGAAGAGGTAAATGGCCCAGTACAACTGGGGGAACTTTCAGGCCACTTTGTGTAATCTTAACATATCACATCATTGTAATTTTATGAATGGAAATTATCCTAATTTTTACATACATTATTGAAGTTCTATAGCAGAACTCTAGAAAGATGCCAGCAATGCTTGCAGAGTACCCAGCTCAAACTGACATCTGCATTCTTCTGCATCCAGTGGGAATACCTTGAAAAACACACCAGTTTGTCCAGGCTTCGGCCAGCACAACCCAGCAGAAAGGCCATTAGCTTAAAGCTCTCCTCTAAAGAACTTGTTTCCACCAGTTTCCCTGAATTGAAGCAAAGCAAAGGGTGTTTTCCATCTGAAATACCTAATCTGAAATCTGAAGTTTGTAACGGTTGAGCATGAAGTAGAAGGTTATTAGCATAGCCCTTGGTTCTAGAAACAAGACAGCTTTGTGCAATAAAAACTTTCAGAGCTGGTGTGACCTGTAATTTGACTTTTACCTGAGTGTGGCAAGGCCCGTCTGAGTAGTTTCATTTTATATGCTGCTTTATTTCTCTGTGTGTTCACATGGGCTTGGAATAACCATTATTTTGAAGCACTGTTCATTGCACTGACCTGCAGTGGAGATGCAAGGGTTCAACAAGTACACTCCTGTCCTTCATTCCCCCACCCCTCACTCCCTAAAGCACTGTTACAGCCAAGCAGCTTTCCTCCAGCAGGGATAGGGGCAGCTTCTGCTAAACTCCTAGTTTCCCATCACATGTACCAAAGTCACATTTCATCTCAGCATTTTCCTTTGGGTGCTGCGACAACCCTTTACGTACACTGGGATTTCTACTCAAACAAAACTGTTTTACATGATGTTGCAAAACTGTACTGAAGTTTTATTTTGCAAGCTCAATCTTACTGAAAATTCAAGTGTCATTTAATGCTGCCATCCACTGTTCAGTAACATTTCTATAGCAAAAAACTTGCCAATTAATATTTTACTTGCATTTCCAAGACAGAAACCTGAATATTCACCCAGTATTTTAATAGGAAAATTCTATTATTCTTACTACCAAAAAATTAGCAGGTTTCAAATATTCACTAACACAGTTTCAATAAACAGTTTACCATCTTGTAGTAGACATATTTCATACACTGCTATGGTATTAAAACAAGTTTATTTCCATTTTTATCAGAACCAAATGATTTCATGCATATGTTTTGTGTATTGTCTCTTCACTTCTGTTAATAAAGAAGCTGATATTTGGATAAACAGGTTGGTATAACTAAGAGTATTTTGTTCCTTTCACAGCTAATTTCCCTCTCCATAGTATCAGCTGATTTGTAATAATGCATTACAAAAACCTGCATTGCAGGGGCAGAGACATTGACTGGGGCTGTCTTCTATTGCTTTATATTTTAATTTGACTTTATCTTTCATCATCAGTGCCACTAATAAATATGAAAAGGTTGAGTTCATTTATTTCTGCATCAGAAAAGCATTGGTCTCCATGGTTACTCAAAGCCATGTAGCTTCACTTTCACCGTAAGCTTTTTATTTTTATTTCCCCCTTACAAATGTTGGGTTGGGTCCTCCATCTTGAGCTTTTCTGCAGGTATTTTTGAAACAAAATCATTTATTTCTGTTTCTCCACATTGTACTGTATGAAAAGCCAATCATCTGAAAAGTATATAACCTTCTCTTCCTAATGTTCCTTAGTCAGACAGTTGAGTGGATTTCCTTGCTCTAGACCAATTTTGAAGTAAACAAACCCCAAACCAACCAAAAAGCTACAGGTGTAGAGGTGAACTATGGTACTCTGGTCCTGGCTAAGTAGCATCTGCTTTACAAAACTACACATCAAAAAGTCAGTAACAGCTTTGCAGAGAGTTTATTTAGACCATTCAAGTTGTATTACACAACAGCTTGCAAAACCCTATTCCTAGTTTGAAATAAAGTGCTGGAAGTTTCAGCCATGCACATTTTATTGAATTCTAAAATTCTCTCATGGACTTCACACTGTCTTGTGAAATCTGAACATTTGTGCAGTCCTGAAGCTGGCAGAGTTAGCACATGACTTGACAGCTTTAACATCTTTAATACTAGAGAACTCTTCAAGCTTCTGATCATTAGGTAAACAAAGTGAATTTTTGTTAATTTTCTTCATTGATTTAGGACACTGATCAAATAAGTGAAAACTGCTGTGATCAAATCTTGGAATACAACAACAGGATCCAAACTTTTTAGCTTCCCTTAGAGATGCTAGCCAAAGATCAGAAACTAACAGTGGCTTCTGCCTAATGTCATTAAGTATGAACCAGAAGAATAAACTCAGACAGTCTTTCTAAAAACCTTTTGGTAGTCAAAACTTAATTATTTTGATACTTAGTACCTACATAGTTGTTAGGAAAAAAGTCTTCTGTTCGGTAGAGTTTTGGCAGGTCGTAGGAGCGTGCTGCTGGTGAAGGGTGTCTCTGAAACAACAACAGGAGAGGAATTAATCTTCAGGAACAGGAAATAATACTTGAAGGGGCTGACAATATAAACAGGCATGGGGAGAGGAACTGGCATCTCAGAAGTGATTTTTCCCATACAGGATAATTGGCACTGTAAACAGTAAACATTGTAAACAATGCTGCAAACGTGAAGGTGTTGACTGATTCTACAGACTTTGCAATCAGCTGGATTAATACTGAACTGATAAAGATAGAGACAAACACAGGAAAATTTGTTTTAAAGCACATATAAATGCAAATGAATCAGTAACTGCAAAAATACTGACTACAGAATATATAAAAGGGATTTGGTTTTGCTTCTGGGGTTTTTAAGAATTCAAATAGTTGATTAATTCTGAATTGAAATAAAATATTCTTCCTGTGGTGGACAATTCAATCCTCTAGCTAAAATCACAGTCTCAATGGAGAATGAAAAGCCTATCCCTCCCATAAAGCAGACAGTCTTCAGGCTCTAAACACATTTTCAGATAATAATATGCCATTTAAATGTAATCCTCACATTTATTTGTATGTAATTCTCATTCATGTTTTTCAAGATGTGCATCTGGTTACAAACATTTCTCAAGAGTATCAATTTCTAATTCTTTGGAATGACTCTCCACATACATCTAGGAACAATTTAAGTAGTAAATATGAATTTATACTATGACCTAGGTACTGGCTGTGCAGAGCTGGCAGGATGAATGGGGGTTCTGCTGACCAGTCCTTGAACTGCACATCTCTAGAATCAATCAGTACTGGGTTCTCAGAGAAGAACCCATCAGGATATACAAACTTTGCTATGGTGGGGAAACAATCATGAAGCATTTATGGGCAGACACAAACAAAAAGGAGATAGCAGGGCAAGAGATAATGGGCAGAATACCAGAATTTTTAATGTAAAGTGTAACTTAAGTTTTTTCATCTAAGACTAAATTCAAGACACAACCACTAAGTAAGAGTTACTCTTGACACAGGCTATTCTTTTAACTGCCATAAATAGTTACAAAAGTGACTCCTGTTTTACATCCACCAACACCAAACTTTCATCAAGGAACATTCTTGTTAACAGCTTATGTTAAAGGAACAATTTCAGTCTTCATTACCTTAAGTATAGCTGCTGAATCAATAGTAATCAATAGTAAATGAGAGGCAAAGATGTTAATCCATATGACAAGGAAGGGGGCTGAGAAAAGCTTTCTCAACGGTACACAGGGTTACAAGACAAGGGCATGAGGAATCTGCTGTGCACATTACACAGATTGAAGATTAAATAGTTCCTTTGTGGTCTGGCTGCTGTGAAACCTAAAGGAAATGTGATATGGTTGCCTGCTAGGGAGGAAAGGGGGAGAAGAAGGGAACAGGAGAAACAGCTTGAAATTCCAAAGCCTATTAAAGCCATCAAAAGAGAAATGTTTAAGTAGTAACAAATAGCTTTTCACCTCTAGATCACTTGATTTATGTCTGTCATAACCTAATAAAGGGCCAGATTATGGCCCTTAGAAAGCAGATGCTGTCATTAGGATGGTGACCATACCACACCACACCATACCATACCACCACTAGTGGCACTGACTACAGCAGCAGCTTGCTGAAGGCCAAGTGGCCCTAAGACTAAATTGTGTTTATGTCTAAGCCAGGTTATAAAGGCCTTGGGCAAGGTTTTGTCATTTCTGTAAGGGCTCTGTAAGCACCTCTGGCACCTATTTAGTACAAACACAGAAATTTTTCTTTCCCTTCTTGTCTCCTAGGTCAGATTTGAGACAGCTAAGTATAGAGTAGCAAGTTTCTACTGTACCTGAAAAATACAGGCTGGAAGCAGATGTCTATTGAGATGCCCTGTTTTCTTTGTCCCAGACTTAAGAGCTACTAATTAACTTTAAGATTCAACGATGAGTGAAGAAATGGAGGAAACAAAGATTAAAGGAATTAAAGAAGAATTTAGCATTTGGAAGTATAACAAGTTTAGAATAAGCTAGATCATACAATAGAAATTAAAGGATTAATACGTTTGAGAGCTTTTGAAAAATAAAGTATGCACAACGATTCTGCTCTTGCAGGCAAAGAAAAGAAATGGCATGTAGAATCATGCCTGAAAGATTAAACCAGCAGCTTTAAAGACTTCAGACAGATGCATTTTAACAGACAGGCAAGTTGTGTGACACAGTATCTGAGGCACTAAAAGCACCCCTTGAGAAATACAGTTTGAAGGCCCTAAAAGCCAGGCCCCCAGCTGATGAAGCTAAATAAATGAGAGCAAGTAAGAAAATGACCCATTTAAGAGCATACTGGTTACTGTGACAACTGCAACCCAGATCAGAACAACAAAGCTGGGTCAAAAGGTGATCTCTTACAGGTTACATCACATCCAGGAAACAGCTTAATTCAGACACATTCTGCCTTCTGTTGAAGAAAAATAAACCCTGGGCTGAAAGCGTCTGCTTGCTCAGTTTCATTTCATAGCCAGGCTCAAGCCACCCTGCACAGCAACATCACATTGAAGATAAGGGCTGCAAGAATCCCTGGTGTGAACACAAAAAAAAAGTTTTCCCTTCTATCCAAGACTCTACCAGATTGTCCAGAAATCCACTTTGGCACTGCTTTTATAAGCAGGGACCACCAGCACAGAGGGACAATTCATCCATCTATCCCTGGCCATCCTCTTTCCCAAAAGGCTCCCAGATAGAGCAGGGACCAGCAGCACTTCACCTGCCTACAGGTAAGCCCAGTGCAGCTGGGGAGCAGCGAGGCAAGTGCAGGAGGTGTCTCTGCAGTGCAGGGCACTGGGACAGCCACCCAGTGCCACAGCAGAAACCTCTGCCTTCGTTATAAGGATTTCTGACCCTACTCCAACAAGCGTCTTTATCCAGGCTATTTGCATTGTGTCTGCAAACAAAAAATAGCTAAAACACTCAGCTATTTTCACAGAGAAAGGAGGAGGAATATTATTTCAGACAGAAAAGAGACTCTAACCTACCACAAACAAACAACAAACCACACACACACACAAAAACAAACCAAACAAAAACCCGAACACCTGAAAACAAACCTAACCAGAAACCTTTAAGGCTACCAAATTTAAAGCCTTGGTAGTTCAACTTGGATGTATTTACAGGAACCAAGCTCCTGATCAGTGTTGCTGCTTCAAAGCAGAAAAAGAAGCAATAATTATTTCATCCACCTTGCTGGTCTGTGGTGCTGACTTTGCTTTGACTACTATTCACATTTCCACAGGTCCTGAATCCGTTTCTTTCACATCTGCTGACTATCACCTGAAGCAGCACTAATATATTTTTCCCTTGACACCAATAAACGTATCTGCTCCTGTTAAGTTTACAGTGAAGGACCACCAAGATTTCTGAAGTGGATCAGCACCACTGCAGATATCAAAAAAAAAAAAAATGAAGCAGCTCAAGGACCACTTCTCTATAGAAACATGGAACAGCAATTTGAACTCTGCTATGAAAGATAAAAACGGATTCTTGGTTATCTGGCAAAAAAAATCAGATCTGATCATTGTACATCTGATCACATGTACTTCTCTGTTAAACACCAGCTATGCACCAAGTAATTTAATAAGGATGTCTGTAAATGAGAACAGTGGTCTGATGTCCACTGTTGCCTCATAAAAGACACCTCTCTTGCTTAGGCTGCCTTCCATTATATCCTGTTTGTGGAGACAATCCCACTGTGCCAAGACAAACAAAACTCATCTCTTCCATAAGCATGTGCTGAGTAAACATGCCACTGAGGTTGTAACACAGCATGTCATCTACACAAGTGGGAAGCAACAAGCAGCATGAGACCAGTGTTAATGCATATACTTTATTTAGCTAACTAAGATAACTACTCAGAAGCTTCTTAAAGCTTCTCAAATGTATTTAATCAGCATCAAGGAATCATCTTTTAACTAATAACTTCAAAACAGTCTAAATATTAATCCTAACAATAGCCTTACAACCTAGTCAAACATTACTGAGCCTTGGGAAATATGGCATAAAGGGTGTGTGATATGAGCCAACAGACAGCAAGCCACGGCAGAGCCCAGATTTAAATGAGGACTGACAGAGGAATTCCAGCAGAGCCTGGAGCACTGCTTTAAAACTTCAGTGCCCACAGCTGTCCCTATTCCTCCTCTAGAGGTTGTTTTCTCTCCCCCAGCAGAAGGAAGTGTGTGGCCAGAGCAGAGCCCTCCCAGTTCAGTCTGGCACACTGCCTCCAGTCAGCGATGAAGGTAGCTTTGTACTAAGGTGCCAAAACTATTAATACCCAAAGCTAGAGTAGGGGTGTAAGTTCTCTTCAGAACAGGAGTAGTTTCTGTCCTGAAGTAAACACACTACTGTCAAAACACTCCCATTTTCAGAATTTACAGGCTTCAGAGCCAAATTTTCACTTATCTCCCTAAGTATTTCCCCACTACATTTCAAGTAATATGATTTACAGGTGTTGGATTCCTTCTTGATTTCACATGCACAGCATCTTGACTACCTCAGCAAGGTCAATAAATTTATAATTCTATAAGCCCAGAATGGGATTTGATGAGGAGCACAAGCTGCAGAATTTTCAGAGAAAATACAGGAGGCTTTTCTGACTCTGGTACCTGTAACCCAGCAAAAGCTGGAGTCAGCCAAACTGGACCTGACCTCATCCACAGCACTGACAAAAATTTCCGATTAGTGAAGGCTTCCCAGATGATTCTTGACTTTTGCATCTTTTATTTAGTTTCCGATCAATGGACAGATGGGGGAAAAATGTTTTTTCTATAGTGGTCTTTTACTAGTTTCCTAATCAGAGGACAATACAAACTTTGAGACATGCTGTTTCCAAACATAAGACAATCATATAACTTTCTAGTATTAATCATGGGTCTCAAAAGCACAGTAAATAGTTCAGAGGCCTGTACAGGTTTCCTTCTTAAAGCAGCTTATGAAGTAAATTATACACAACAGAAATAGGAATTGTACTGACTAGAATTAAGTTCACTCACTCTCATCTGTTTGCTTTGTACCTCAGAAAAAACAGGCCTTATCCTTCTTCATATCATCACATTAACACCTCCATCATAAATCATAAGCTTTTTCTTCCTCTTGCTCTAAACATTCTGTGAAAGCACTTCAGAGCAAAGCCAATCCCATGCAAGCTCCAGAAAAGAATATATATCCTTTTGGCTGAAGTTAGTTATTAATGACAACCTTTCACTTATGACCAGAATCTCTTCAGATAAATCAGGCTTCCATTTGTGAAATACATGTAAAAATGTAAAACATGTAAAAGCAGTCAAAGAGCTATTTTCATTCCCTAAATAGTAATGAGACACATCAAGATAATTTTGAAAAAGCACAGGTGAAAAACCCCACAATGTCATCCTTTTTTTCCTCTCAGTCTCTCCAGCAAAGATCTGTTCAACAGCTCCCATAATGATCACTGCACAAATCAATAAACCTGCTGAAGCCATGGGAAAGTAGTTTATTAGCTGTTCAGTAAAGAGACAGAAACACAAGGATGCAGCATCTCTTGTCCTTCCAAGAGTGTGGGATGCAGAAGAGATGTGACAGCTTTGAAGAATCTCACTGCAAAATATGTTCTCCAAGTGTATAGCCTAAGATTTTGTGCTTAGGCATGTTACCACCAGGCTTTATTCTCTTCAGTGACAGATCTAGTTTCTCACCAATATAATCATTTTCCCAATATACTGTTGCCAGAAGGAGCATGTCCTTTAAAAAGCAAAGTCTGGATTTGTTTTGTTGTTGCCATTTGTGATTGGTCTGACAGTCCGTGCCTATGAGACTTCCTAAGGCAGACTGCAGCACTTCCCAAGGCAGCACTCAGTCTCTAAAGTTTATTTCTGAACAAGAAGCAGTAATATAACTGGGGCTGTTCCTTGTGTTAATCTTCAGGAGAGCCAAAAGGGAATAGGAGTGAAAGAAAGAATGAGACAAACAAAGATAAATAATAACAATATGCAGCATTTCTATCTGCAAGAGCACAAAGGCCATTTGACTGCACAATAGCCCTCTAACACAAGTATTCTTATTTTAGTAGTAAGATAAATCTATTCATTCTTTGTGTGCATTTTTACTGCCAGTTCTGCTCCCAGAATTCTTAGTTCCCAGTCTAGGGGCACAATCTAAGGCCAGGTGTAAGGCAGGAGCTGATCTAAACAGGGACTACTGCAGCAAACTGGTAAATAAGAATAAAAAAGAAACCCAGCAAACCCCATGGGACTAGATGGATGCATTTGTGGATGCTAAGTTTGCTGCTGTCAGTCACCTAAAAGGTCAGGGCAATCAGAGGAGGTTCTTGATGACTGGAATAAAGCCAAATCTCATGCTTATCTTCAAGAAGGCCAAGGAGGCAGATACAAGGATATAAAGGATGTTTGGCCTAATTTCAGTCCCAGAGAAAATAAGAAATGAATCCTTTTGGAATCCATTTCCAGCACTTCAAAGAAAAGGAGGCGATTGAAAATAGTCAGCATATATCTAATAAGGGCAAACAATGCTTAGTCAATGCAATTAACAGCTGGCCAGAAAGCAGCTTTGAAGAAAAAGCACTGGTGGTTCTCAGAGACAAGAAGCTGCAGCTGACTCAGCAGAGTGCTCTGCAGTGCTGAAAGCTGACAGCACACCCATGTTGGAACGTGTACAGCCACCAGACTGAGGGATGTGATCCCTTCCCTCTATTTTGGCACGAGATTCAACTGGGAGTAGTGTCTGGTTCTGGGCTCTCTACTTCATGAAGGATTTACTGGACTGACATACTTGGAGCAAGTCCAGCAGAGGACAATCAAGGTGCTCAGGGTCTGGAGCACATACATTATGAGAAGATGAGACAGGTGGCTTCTTCATGATGAAGAAGTGTAATTTAGTTGATGTCTTCAACTACCTAATGAGTGAAGAATGAGCTGCTTATAGACAAAACAGAGCTAGGCTCAACTCAGAACTGCATAGCAAAGAAAAACCTGCAGGCAATGGAAATGAGGTGTGGAAAGAGGAACACCAGTCAGACATGAGGAAAAATACATGATGATGAGGTCAAAGACTGGAACAGGTGCCCAGAGAGGCTGTAAAATCTACCTTCTTGAAGGTGTTCAAAACTCTGCTGGACATCACCCCGAGTAGTCTAGTCCAATTTCAATTAGCCCCCCTTTCAGTAGGGAGTTGGACCTGGTGACTTCCAAAAGTTCTAACTTACACTGTTCGATGATTGTAACTGAAGCACAGAGGCCATAAATTACTTGAACTCTGCTTAGCATTTCTGGGCTATTTATTCCATTCCCTAACTGCTAGGGAATCATGGTATTAGGGTTAGGCAGGTCTTGGTAATGTAGGTTGTCTGCTTTCTTGCACAAGTTAAATTATAAATTAAAAGAAAAACCCCAAACCAATGGAGTGCTGCACTCACATTATCCAGTGGCATTCGAAGGAAAATGTGCAAGGTCCATGTCTGCTGCTACGTCTATTACTCATGGCCAATACTTAAAATGAGTTGATTCATTACTCACTAATATATCACTTGCTGACAGTCTCAGACCAGTTCCTACAGACCTTCCAAGGAGATGTTAGCCAGCTTCTTCCACAAAGGTGCTCCAGTGAATGGCTAGGGAGTCTCAGCTAAGCATCTTATGCCAGCCTGCAGTCTTTCTGAAACATGTTAAGGCATAAACAACAGACTCCAAGGCTGTCAGTCCTAGACTTTTATGAACAGCTTTTTCTTTTTCTTTATTAATGCAGTGTCTGAGGCGAGCACATACAATACCAGAATAGCAATAGCCTCAAATGATGGGTCCCTTTGCAAATCAATTCATACTAAGGCATTTTCTCATCCAAGACATTTAAACATTTGGAGCCTCTTGTGCATGAAACAGCAGGTCCCCAAGGAACAACTCACACTGCTTTTGCTTTCTGGAATAACACCACAGCCAAAAGTAAACAAAAATAACACCATCCATCTAAAGCAGGGGGCTGCATTAAAAACAGGAGTAGCCTGTAATTATAATGGGGCTCAGATAAGGCTGATTAAAAAATAGATTGACCAAACTGACACAATAAACCTCTAGGAGTTCACATTCCTTAACTTGGTAAATGATTCGGAGTCAGTAGTAGCAGCCAAACCAAGGCAGAAGCCTGCTTCCCAAGCCAGCTCCCTGCTTCCATATTATCAAATACAAAACAACCTTCCAACTGCTTGCCTGAAACTATGAACAAGCAATCAGGCAGTGTGGCTGGGAGACAAAACTGAGCTGAAGCTCATACTAGAAAGGCACTTGGATGTATTCTGAGTGACTCCAAATAAGAACCTTTATAATTTCACAGAATCACGGATTGTTAGGGATTGGAAGGGAC
>VYZU01014302.1:0-22762 GCA_013401355.1 Ceyx cyanopectus | reverse complement strand
GGGGGGAGGCTTTTCAGGCGGTTCAGTAATTCTTTTATAAATGTTTTTTTTCACTCTCTACCTTTCCAAGGTTGGAGTGGTAGGGAAGAACTGCGAGGGAGGTTTGTTTTAAATAAACAGTATGGAAGTTGGAATTGTTTTTCATTTCTTCAGAGAAAAGGGGTTTGAGTTTGGGGATTTGTTTGTTTGTCCTCTGCTTTGTTTGTTAGTAACAATTACTTGCAATCAGCAAGTTACTTACTTGGAGATTTGTATGTCACTGTTTCAGAATATGCTGAGTATTGCACATAAAAACATAAGAACGCGTGATAATACCTACTTCTTGTGAAAACTGTGGTTTATTTTGGGAGATTGAGTTCTTCAGACCTTTTGACATTTAAAAAATAAAAATAGCACCTGCTGCCTACTATGAGCAGATCGACACAAATGAAGGGCAGGAGTTGTGCTCAGTGCCCACATGGCTAAATCCATTTATTTGCCCACATGAGAGGGGACATTAGGGAGCAACTGCCACATGCAGCACTGTCTGTACTGCAATGGATCACCAAATCTGGAGGAGAAACTGCTAACGGATGGGTTAAGGAAAGTTAATGTACAAGAACATCCTCCAGAAAAAAACCCAACAGTGGTACAAGCCCATGAAACAGAAAATACTTAATTTAAAACAGTACTTCCTCAGCCTCATGCATCAGATCAGATTTTACTGAGAGTGAGACCGCAGTCTTGTTCTCTTATTGAATATAATTAATACAACAAATTAGAGCTTCTTGCAAAACACCTTTGTACATCACAGTAAAATAAATGATAAATTGCTTGCATATGTCTTCATGCCCCGAGTTTACAAAGGCTCACTCAGAGTGGTTATAGTGGTTGAAAATTAAATTTTGTCTCATACTCAGGATAGGTTTGTGTGTGTAAATAGCCTGTAGCTTTGCTCACAGCCTCTGACAGAGCTGGAATATTTAATTTGAATTTCTTTAACATTTTAATGAAGCAGTATCTTATTCCTGACAAGACCTACATGTATGCCTGCATTTATGCATAGCTTCGTTGAAACCAATATAGTACAAGTTATAATGCGTGACTCAGTGGGACTGTCCATCTGCATATTTCTTTATTGAAAAGATGAAATTGAGAAATTATAAAAGACATAGTTGAAATATTTGAGTCCCTTCAGCCTTGTCATTAATTAAATTTAACCCAACTGTTGCCTGACTCACTGTATGTTTTTTTCTGCATGTAGCAGCAAGTATGTGCACTTTCTTGGTAGCATCATTAGACTTTTGAAGAACCCCAAGGAGCAAAGACCTGCCGCTAGCAGGGTACTAAAATGTGGTTACATAGAAGATAAAGAGCATTATGAAGGAAGAAAGGGGCATCCACAGTTACACTGCAGAATCCAAAGACTCTAATATGTCATGTGAAATTGTTATGGGGTGTTTTGTTTCCCCAAACTCTTCCAGTCCAAGGGTCTCTTCAGCAGCACGGTGCTGCTGTGTTCTGTCATGACAAAGCTTGGGATGCCTGATGCCTGCCATCCAGGTCGTTAATTTAACCGTGACCCAGCTCCTTGGAAGAGGCAAAATGGAAATGCCTCCCTGGAGCAGGGCTGAGGTGGCTGCAACTGGTGTGGGGAAGCCCATGTTGTCCTGTGTTGGCATGGGCAGAGGGGAGTGGTGCCTGCCTCGTGGCTCATGGCAGCCTGGCTGTGGCTGTAGAGTGGATGAGCTGTGTGAGGTTGGATCATGGCAGCCTGGCTGTGGCTGTAGAGTGGATGAGCTGTGTGGGGTTGGATCATGGCAGCCTGGCTGTGGCTGTAGAGTGGATGAGCTGTGTCAGGTTGGATCACAGCAGCCTGGCTTTGGCTGTAGCGTGGCTGAGCTGTGTTGCATTTGAAGGCAAATTGTTGTCTCCTTCTGCCAGGATCCCCGTCGCTCCCAGTGTGACACTAATGAGGCAAGTGCCTTTGGAGATTCTGCTTCGCAACTCAGAAGTAAATAGGGGTTTGCTAGAAACACAGGTGTGCTATCAGCAGCCAGTTAGCAGAGAGTACTCACGTGAGCAGCACTCTGAGCAGGCACCTGTAGGTATCTGAAATGAACGTGGAAACTCATCCTTTCAGTAACCACAGATTCACAGTTAAACGATAGAGATCAATCTACTGCTATTGCCAGAGCTCTAGCTGTAAGCTTAAAGAGAGGGGGGTCTAAGAAGAGAAAAGGTAAGAAGAGAAAAGGCCTTATTGTTTCGAGGAGAAATAAACTTTAGAGGACTTACTAATGTACAAATAAATTTGGGAACAGGAGGCTGCAGAAATGTGTTTAGCAAGAGTTGTGGCTCCTGGCCCCAGCAGTGCCAATGATCACACTCCTGTGATCTCTGGGTGTTGGAGTGGTGCTTCCTTTGCTGAGAAATGAAGATCATCAGCCAGCAGCAGCCTGTGGTGGTTTTCCTGTTTCTCTCGACTTCCACCGACGGATGAGGGGGTGAGAGATTCCTGGCCCTTCTCACAGCCAGGGGCCAGCGCCAGGCACAGGCAGCTGCTTGCACATGTAGAGTCTGCGATGGCTCTCTTGGTAGTTGCAAGCTCATAGTTTATGAGTCCTGAGATGTGTTCCTGTCTTGTGTACATCCATCCATCTGGATTTTTGCTTGTCCGGGTCACAGAACCCTACTGGTTTTCAAAATACTCAAGAGTTCACTGAGTGTTTTCTGAGCTGCACAAACGTGTGAAATGCAACAGGAGGATCTGCAGATCCAGAGAAGGTCATTTCAAGTGTTTTTATGGCCCTTCAGTGGACATGTCAGAAAACTCTTCTGAATATGTGTGGACAGGCAAACAAAGGCAAAAACATTGACATCTTGTTAATGGAAGGGAATGTTAAAATGTCAATGAAAATGTCACACTTAGACTCCCATCGTGACCACATGAAGTAAATTCAGGACCATTTAATGGAGTTTTATTCTTCTATTAAAGGCAAACACACAACTGTTCAAACAACTTTTAAGACAATTCAGAGCAAATGTTGCTCATCAGTGTGGCAGGGAGGAAAGCAAGATAAGGCAGTGTGTGCTTGAAGGTGTGTGCTCACTGCTCCTTTGGTGACTGGCAGGAGGATGGGATAAAACTGAACGGGATTTGTTTTGTTTAAATCTTTAAATGACAGCTGGGTCATTTAAATATTGAAATATTGGGCACCAGGGTCCATTCTCTGGCAGTGCTCTGGGCATCCTGACCCTGCCCTTTCCCACCTGTGTTAATGCATGTAGGGAATGAAGGTTCTAGCACCAGGTTCATTCTTGGTTTGTGAGCATATGCCAGAGGCACAAAACCCACAAGTGATGTGAATACCTGTCTGCTTGCTCTGCAGATAGCTGCCTACTTAGGAATTGTCCATCACCTTTGGACTGATTTGTTTTACAATGGACTTGCTTTACAAGGGGCTTTGGAGGAACTTGCTTTACAGATCCCAGCTCACTTTAGAAAGGTTCTTGCAGAGCTGCTGGTGGCTAATTACTTTTGATCATTTTTAATCCATCCTCTTTGAACAAGGAACTATGATATAATAGGATTGTAGTCCAGAAGAGTCTTGTATAACTTTCCAGATGAAAAATACTTGTCTTTACTTACTTACTGTAAAAATGCTCAGAGGGACTGACTCAGGTGGCTAATGATGGGTAATGTTTCTCCTCTCAACCAGTAGTTTTTTGTGGAGGTGCTGGTTATTACAAATGATCTTTCCTTTGTTCTGTCAAACGGCAGGCTGCTGTTTACCAGAGGCAATCCCTCCTGCTAGTCTACTTGTGCAGCTTTTTTTCTTTTTCATTTTTTTTCCCTCCTTTTAAGCTTTTTTCCCCAGTCTATATCCAGTTCTTATTGCCATGACATCTGTGTGCTAATTGTAAGGATGGACCCTTCTGTTGCTGTAGTCCAGACTAGAAGTTTCCATGTGTATTTAAGAAAATATTTTTAAAATCAGACTAATCTTTTGATAAAGCCATCATGGAAACTCCCAGTTCTCAGAATCCTTTAAATTTGATTCCCAAGATCCTATTTTGAGTTAACAGCATGTCTCTTCTGTCTTTAACAGCTGCTTGCACGACTTGAGGGCAGAAGTTCCCTGAAGAATCTTGAACCTTATCTGTTTGCTGAGGAAGGATCTCCTGTTCCTGGTAAAAATGTACCTTTATCCTATTTAAGGAAAAATGCTAATGTACAAGCTTTCCCAGAGCAGTATGAGGGAGATAAGCATACAACTAGATCTTTCTGGCCTGGATTCAGAATATTAATTGTTGATATAGTTTTATGCAAACTAGATAAAATGAAATAATGCAAAGTCACCACTCCAAACGTTATGAAATGGACTTTAAAGTCTACTTTATGGGTATGAAAACACAGGTGTAGGTGAGTTAGTACCAAGGTGATTCTCTGTTTCTAGTAGTTTTACCAAAATTTGTTCTAGTTTCTGTCATTTAACCTTTTTTATTGGTATTCTAAAAAAATCATCACAAAGCAGTAACTGCAGAAATTTGCCAAGAACTCCAGTTTCAATCCATAGCAAAGAGTTCAGTGATACAGGGTGGTCTGGATATGTAAGGGACAGGGAAGAGCAGACAGCGTTTCAGTACAGCCACTGAGTCCTCTGCCATTTGGTCTTGGCATGAAAAACCCTGGTTATACTTAGATGCAACTTTGGAAACAGTTCAGCTACGGAGATAGGTACTAACTAGCTGAATGAGTTTGCAGGGGATGTGAGGATCAAAATGGCTGTGTGACCTTCAGGGAATAAAGAATTTCAAACTGAAGAAACTGGGTGACCTCCCAGCAATGCCAGTACAACAAGCTTCAGGTTGATTCTTCTAGCAAGAAATCAAGATTGGGTGTTTTAATGAAGAAATTACTGAGCTACACAGGCATTAGCACACTTAGTAATTCCTTGATTATTTGGGAAGTCAGACGGGTTATCCAGATTGTGTGAAATGTCATGGATTTCACAGCAAAGGGGCTGCTGTGGTCACACAGAGCTGGAAACACATAGTCCCAAAGGCATGTGAACGGCAGATTGTGCTGGGGTACCCCGGCTGCTGGGTGTGAGTGTGGGTGTGAGTGAAGGGATTTCTCAGCACAAGTAGGTGGCTGCAGTGGTGATCTACACACTTGTCTGCAACCCACCTGGATCTGTTCCTGTGTGGCCTGTTCTGGGTGCTTCTGCACTGGCAGAGGGAGATGGATTCGCTGATCTGCAGAGGTCCCTTCCAACCCCTACCATTCTGTGATTCTAATTTGAATTCCTCCAAATGATAGAAGGATCAGAAGAAATAGCAGAAAAATGCAATGGAATTGAGATAATTGGATGAGATGATGCTCAGTGTAGAAATGCAGTCACTGTGAGACTATTTGTGTATTTTGCAGCACTTAAGAATACATTAGGGGGTTAGCAATATAGAATTCCTGCCCCTGAAAGTTTCAAATAGGATATAACAAAGATAAAGGGCAGAGACATACTGGTAAGCCAGTGCAAATGGAGCAGAGATGCTGATTTACATATACTCTCCATTCTAAACTGCTTTGTTACCCACAGGAAGAATTAAGAACCAGTAGTGAAATTGGTACATGTTTCACAAGACTCCTGAATGCTTTATTTTATCTTTTTTTTAACGAGATGTTTTTCTTTTGAAAAAATGCAATGACAGAAAATGCTGATCTTTCAGTCCATTTTCATATGAACTGTACAAGAAATAAATGTTTGAGACTAAACTGGCCATGTGCTGGTAGAACAGACTATGAGATACCTTCTGGGGGTCACTAATTGCTCTCACCATCACAGTTCACAGCATTACATAATCCCATCATTAATTATCAGCTTTGATCTTAAAGCTGTGTAGGTTGTTCATGTCTGTCCAGAGATTGTTCCTGAACCTCAGTTCTAAGATGGCTGGAAATCTAAATTCATCACTGGTTTCTCTGAGACAACGTGGTCATTGAGCTCCTGAAGCACTTCAGGGTTTCCTCTGCTTTTACCAAATGGCATCAGTTATTACTCACTTTGGTTGTGCTTTTTGGCTGACATTAATGCAGCTGCCTAGCAGCTATATATGCATAAATAGACTTCACCTTTTATTACCTTTTTGGTTTGTCTTTTAATTCCATGGTATTTATGTGAGCCCATGTGTTATTTTGATGTGCGTTCTCATTATTCAGCCTAAATCCCTGTGAAGCCCTACCTGGCCGTTTGTCATTAATTCGACTGTTAGTAGCTCGCTGTGGAATACTGTAATACATTGCCTGTGAAGTCTGTGCTGAACAGCTCTTCATCTGAAATGCTGTGATTAAAGAAGTGCAAAGACCTTTTTGCTGATGGTGTTTGAAACAAACAAACATAAATATGAAGTTTTGAGGAACTACGCAAAGGTTACTCATGGTTACGTGTTCATAACATCTGTGCCAGTGCTATAAAATAGGAGCAGTAATGCAGGTGCTGCTGTGATATCCTAGTCAGAGCTTCTAATTATGATGGACTTGCATATTTAAGAACACATAAGCATACTAATTGCATACCATTTCTGGAATGGAGCAAAAGTGACACAAGCTCTAAATAATCTGCCACTATTGCCAGTCATGTTTCTCCTGTGCCACTGGTATGAAGGTGTGGGCGTCAGTATAAAGCTCTGATGTTCAGCAATAGTGTGACACCCAACATTAATTTGGAATAATTTTTAGGCCTTTCTGCTTTACTTATAAACAGTACAAATATTAGCTACAGCTTCTGCACAGTACTGTAAATTACTCGTCCAGTAACTTCAAGGTACCTGATGATGTGGAACCTGCAGAGTCACTGCTTAGTGTTCCAGTAGCCTGGTAGTAACTGCAGCAAACTGCACATTTGCTACTGTCATGATTACAGGCAAAACTTAAGTCTCTTTCCAGGCAAAAGTTAACAGTGGATTGATGACCAAGGCCACACACAATGCTTCAGTTAAATATTTTAGTGTAACGTATTTACATTTATCCAACATCATTTAGTTTATCCCATGTGCCCTTGCTTAGCAGTGAACTATTGTATTCTTTAGTCGGCCCATAGTGGACCAGTTCAGGCTACCACAAGCCAGGCAAGGTGTTGGGTGACTCCTGACAGTGGACTTCAATTTGTCAGTGCTGAATAGCATGTGAAGTCATTCACTCAACCATCTTGGTCTGTTAAATCTTCACAATGTTAAGTCTTTATTAATTTGTTTTCTACACATTTTGCCACACTAATGGAGCGTTCCATCTGCCAGTGTGTTTAACACTGGGAAGCACCAATTCTAGTAGAAGAAAGTTAATGGGAAATCTTCCTATGTTCAAGTGTCTGCTCCTGCTCTGCCTCTCAGGCTGTTTTCATGCTGTGACAGTATCTTTTTGTTAATCCTCCTCTCAAAGTTATTTTGACAGAAATGGATGATGCTAGTTCTAATCGCTAAGTATCTTCCATGGCCTATTGTGAGGGTGTCAAAGGCTTCTTGAAAACATTGCTGGCCACACTTCCTCTTGTGCTGTGTCATGGTTTGTTCTTCCTGATCCAGAAGGATGAATTTCCCCTCTTATCTTACTGTTCCAGCCTGCTTGCTAATTTAATGAAACCGACATTTATAGATGTTGCTATAAAGGGCTTCTGTTTTGCACCCGTTCTTCTTGTGGGCAGCCTCTTTGATAATCATGAGGGCACAGAACCCCCAGCTCTCTTTAGGTTTTTATACAGTCCAGGCTGTTTCTCTTCTGAGAATAACTTCAGTGTTTTGGTCAAACTACAACCCGGATGTGTATCTTGTTCAGCAACATTGAACTCTGAAGGGTGCTTGGCTGTCTTACTGTTCAAATGTGTATGCCACCACCAAAAAAACTCCTAAGAGTGATTTTTCAATCAACTTAGAATTTTTACTTAAATAAATTTGTTACTTCTGCTAATTAAAGCTCATCCAATGTTACTGTGTAACACACAGACATCCTGACAGACCATCTTTAGATGGATAAAGTCAAGCATTTATTTCACAGAGTAATGTTTTTAAATCATTACCAGTTAACTCATTTTGCCCGCTGCTGCTTCTGAGTGGCCATATAGAGGTGCTGGCTTTCTTGCACAAGTCCCACTTGGCTGTGAAGGTGGGGAGCCATCTGTATTGCAGACTGGCCCATTCAGTCACTGCTCTGGATTCAGAAATGCCAGAAGGGTATGGAAGTGTCAGAAGCCTTGTGCCAGCAGCAGACAGAAGATACACTTTGTTGCTTAACAAGAGGTGTCCTATGCAATTGTTTTAAAATATTTCAGGAGAAGAAAGAGGAGGGAATGATCTGCCCAACATGTTTAGGAGGAGCCCTTCCAAGCTGGCGTCTCAGCCTAACAGGCCATGGTAATGTCACTGGCACAGTCTGTGTGGTGGCAGAGCTGGACATTGCGACCTCTGAACAGGAAGAGAAAATGAAGATTTCTGTTACAAGAAGTGTAGTTTCATCTCTGAAGTGGGGACAGTTCAGAACAGATCAGTGAGAATTTGTGAGGCAATAAAGCTTTTTGGTAAATTTCAAAGTACCAGAAATTAATATAAATGGAATTGTGGTTGTGGAGCAGCAGGAATTTCCCCAAGGAGAGGTGGGCAGTCTGCGTGTCACTGAAGTGGGTATAATTGTCACATCAGGCAGAAATTGCTTTCAGTGCTTGCAATGGGTGAAGCAGAGCTTAGTTTCTTCCCCACCACCCTCCAGCCCTCATCCCAAGCTACATCTTGACATGATATGCACTTAAGGACAAGGACATCTTCTGGAAGTTGAGTAATGCCTTGAAAACCCCTGTAAACTCAGCCAGGCACAAACATGTTTAAGTAAAGTTGCAATTAATTCTCTACTCTTGCATCTCCCCTGTGAAAATCTGTTAGGCCATTTGCACTTGCCAAGGCTGTAGAAATCTCTGTCCTTCCTGCAATTATCGTTGTGTGATTCTCCTCTTTACCCTTATGCCTAAAACCCAACCTGTCATAAATAAACAATCCCGTTTCCAAAATTATAAATTTATAAAGAGCAACTAATAAATTAACTTTTTTTCTTTATTAGAGTCTTGCTCTGATACAAGACATCAGGAGACTCTGGGGAAGGCTTTAGAGTATCTCAAATTCACATTAAAAAAAATCTTGTTCCCTAGTAAAGCATAATGCTTTTTTAATTAACATTTTAAATTTTGGTGACATGTATTTTATTGACCCACGTGGATTAGGCAGTTGGGCTGAATCCATTTACAGACCCTTTGCTTCAGACAGTAGAGTTGTTGCCTGAAGGAATCCAAGTTGTTGAGGGAATCTGAGTCCCTTTTGTCAGAAGAATATCAAGGGCTAAAAAACTTTACTGGTGTTTTCTTTACTGGTCACAGATTCCTGCTGGCATCTAGTGACATGCAGATATATTGAAGAAGCCTATAGCAGACACGGAATGCTGAAGGACAGTCTGAGCTATAAAGTAGATGTGCCAATGTGATTTGTACCTCAACTATGTCAGCTTCTTTGTTTTGCTTGTCCTCTGCTTTTTTATTTCTGAATTTTGTGCACAGAGTGTAAAGAGGTGATCTCTTAGCCACTGCTGTGCAGCAGCTTCCTTTTCAGCCATCAGCTACCTATGAGAGATGAAATCCAGTTGCTGATCCATGGCCTAGTTGCTATTGGCAGGGTCCTTTACTTTGGGCTTGGGTTTTTTCCAACCTTTGTTCCCAGTTGATTTTCTTCATTTTAGAGGCCTTCCTTGACAACGGAATTTTCCCCTTGGTACACGCCAACCAGGATTCAATTTTACGGATATCAAGCTTTCAGAAATGCATTTTCCATTTAGAGGAATAGTAGGCACTGGTGAAAACTGACTCAGAGACAGACGTGCTCTTACCTGACAACTGGCTGCTTTGGTTTTGAACAGGAGATGTCATCGAATTCCACGGTCCAGAAGGCACAGGAAAGACAGAAATGCTTTATCACCTGGTGGCCCGCTGCATCGCCCCGAAGCAGGGCGGGGGGCTGGAAGCAGAAGTGCTGTTTGTGGACACCGACCACCACTTCGACCTGCTGCGGCTGGTCACCGTCCTGGAGCGCAGGCTGCCGCAGGGCACGGAAGAAATCATCAAGCAGTGCCTGGGGAGGCTTTTCCTCGTGAGCTGCAGCAGCAGCACACAGCTGCTCCTCACTCTCTACTCACTAGAAAACATGTTTTGCTCCCACCCCTCCCTCTGCCTTTTGATGGTAGATAGCATATCAGCTTTTTACTGGATAGACAGAAGCAACGGAGGGGAGAGTCTTCCCCTGCAGGAGATGAATCTGAAGAAATGTGCTAACTTCCTGGAGAAGCTGGTGAGGGAGCATCACTTGGTCCTCTTTGCAACCACACAGACGCTTATGCAGAAATCTACAAACCCTGCAGAAGGCTTTTGTCCTTTAAAACTTCATCATGAAACTGATACAGACTATAGACCTTATCTTTGTAAATCATGGCAGCAAATGGTGACCCACAGGATATTTTTCTCTAAGCAGTGTAACTCTGGCAACAGCAAAGGGTTCACGGTCGTTTCTTGCCACCTCAAAAGAAACCATGTAATGAAACGTTCCTTTAGTGTTGCAGAATGTGGAGTTCAGTTTTAACTTCAGTTTGTTTTTAAAACACGTAGCAAATCCCAGTACTTAAGCCTGATTATGTCCAAATAGTTTTTAATGCCTCTTAAACTAGCTGGTTGTTGCTGGGTGGTTAAGAATTTTTGTCATTATTTTCTTAAAATTCAGCGAAGGGCAGGAAATGGTAAAATTTTTAATTGCTGCAAACTTTCAGTCCAAACCAGTGAAGAATGTTGAAGTTACTTGTTTGTACTTAATGCATAAAGAGATTAAATCAAGAAAATAAAGACCAAAGCCATTTTAAACTCCTGGTATCCTCCAGTAATCCAACCACTGCGATAGGCAGCTAAATGCACCAATTCATTTCTGGGGCTTACTGCTCTCCACACCTCCTCTTCCCAGCTGCAGAAATAGGAGCCCCGCTGTCCGTGGGGGAGACTGCAAAAAGGCAAGTGTTCACTCTATAAATATTGGTCTTGGTGTGTTCCCAGTAGCCTAGGGCATGTAAAATCCATTCACAACTTTGCCTGAAGAAGAGGATTTCATTTTCACAGCCTGTTAAATAGTGGTAATCCTGACCATGCTTCTCCAGGCTCACAGCCTCTCTGGTTGTGTTAGTGTGTGCTTGGAGAGGTGAGGATTGCAGGTGTTCTGACCCTTACAAACATCTGGCTTTGATGAATCTACAGCTATTGCAGAAATGGAGTCCTGATTTCCATAATTGAAGGAAAACTAAATACCCAGCTCTGGGTACCCCTGAGTTTGTGCTGCGTGCAGCAAAGAGTTTAGTCTTGGAAAATACCAAAGTGTCAGTTATGGGTTGCTTTGGGTGTGGGGGTTCATTGTTGGTTGTTTTTTATTTCAGATGTATGCACAGGCATATTTTTTTGTTTTTACTCTCCCTCATTATTCTCTCCCACTTCTTCTCCTTCCCCCAGTCTCTCCAAGAAATCCAGGAACGCCATGCCTCCGGTCTTTACCAATATGTATTTGCCACATGTAGAACATTTGTGTGCAGGATTTGGCATGCAACATGTTGCAGTTCTGGCAAAGAACATTCAGAACTTATGGGAAATGCCCTACAGTTCTGGCAAAGAATACCATATTATTTATTAACCTAGAGTGCCCTTTGAAAGCTTCAAAGTGCTTTACAAGAAAGAAAATTGCACACAGTACATTATTTAATACAAAACCTTACATTAGCTTACAAATTTAAATTACTCCAACAGGGGGAAAATATTTCTCACAGCAATATTCGTTCAGTCATGTTGCACAGCACGTTTTATAGCTTAGATTGAACAGATTATTAACAAAAATGCATATTAAGAAGTAGTATCTAGCTCCATATCTTTTTGAGGAAGATGCCCAGAGAACTCCACTACGAGACACCTTTAATGTCCTGTGTCCTGAAGCCAAGTTTTCCAAGCTGGACGGGAGCCGTGTGTGGCTCAGCACACCCAGGGCCCTGCTGGGAGAGCCAGCAGCTCTTGTCAGTGCTGTTCAGGGTGTCACTGCCTTGTGGCTGCATTCTGCAAAGGGATGGGTGTCCCCACTCTAGCAGCAGCCAGTACCAAAGGGTTGGGAACAGGTGTGAGGATCATCAGCTTTCACTGGGCTTAGGGAGCTCCTGGCTAGAGCCTGCAGCCAGACCAGTGAGTGGTGCCCATCCATCAGACCCACCCTCTGTGAATTCATCCAGCCTACTTGTAACTTCACCTCTTGGGTTCTACCTGTCTTTTCATACTGAGACCAGTTTAGTTGTTCTTTCTGTGGGAGAACTTCATTCTTCCCCTTCCATTTTAAACCTTCCATCTGGTAACTTCTTCAGGCCGTAAGTTCTTTGCCTGTGACAAAGGAGAGAACTTTGCCTTTTCAGCATCTCCACAGAGATGATGAGTTTATGGACTGTCATTTCATCTGTGCTTGCTTTTCCATCAACACCAAGATGTACTTCAGAACTTCCATAAAGACACAAATACATGAAAACCAACTTAACTATTCAGCCCAGACTGGGCCCCAGTTACATGGTTTCATATGCATAGGCACTTGCACTGGGAATTATTATAAAGGGCATACTTGTTTTTGTAAAAACATGGAAATATTAAAGTCGAACTATAGTATTTTTAAATGTGAAAATTATAGGATTACATAATTTTTACTAAAAAAAATAAATCTTTTCTACTGGAGAATACAGCTCTGCTGAAGAGTTAACTACTTCATAAAAACATACTTGCTAAAAAATATGTTTTAGAAAAAAGCAATGGAAATGTTCGGGCTTTCCCATCTGGAAAAAAAAAAGCTTTAATGTTATTCACAATGTAGTTTATATTTTCATTGTACTGTAGAAGAAATGCCTACATTGAAATGAAGCCAAGGTTCTAATTGATCAAAAGGAATACCTCGGGAAAGTTTGAAATTTCCCGGGTTTCTTTTTACTTTGCATGCAGACAGATTTTTTTAATTCTCTGGTAATTGTAATATTCATGCTCTGCACATTTGTTGGAGCTGCATGGTGAGCTCATCTTTCAGACTGCTGAGCATCTGCATAGCCCTGGAAGTTTGCAGGAGGGTTGGCTGCACGCAGTAGGGAGTGCACTGACCTTATCCTCTGCCAAAATTACACCACTTGGAAAAATGCACCTTTAGGATACAAGTCTTAAGAAAGATGCAATGATAAAGAACCTGGGAAGCAGCAATTTTGTTTGTACCTTAATGAACTGTGGATATTAAAAATGGGGTTTACCATTTTTTTTAAATGGAGAATTTTCTCTATTAAGACTACCCAGAAATTGTAGTTAGTGGAGAATTTAACTTCTCATGAGCCAGGAACAGTGTATTAAACATAGCATCATATTTAGTGGCTAATATGAAATCCCAATTCTCCTTTCACCCAGTCTGAACTTGCTGCCCAGTCCTCAGCCTGTGTCTAACCTGGAGTGCCCTGTGCTGCTGCAGCTCAGCCTCCCAGGGGGCAGCCCATTTTGGGTTAGTAGGTCTGTGCTGCTCAGAATCAGCCCTGCAGAAGAGAAGTGCCATAGCATGTTATTAAGTACAAGGCCTGAGTGTGTGTGTTCCTGAACTCTGAATTTATTTGGGTATTTCTTAGAAGTTAAAATCCTGACATGTCAGTGTCATTGTTTTTTTTGGCTCAGTGTTTTATTGTGAAAGCTTTTGTAGGCATAGGAACTTTTTACAGTCTTGAGAATTTTGTTTGCTTCATGTACAACATCAAATTAGAGCAGCAAGCTTGAAACAAGGAGGAACCAGTTCACCCTTTTTTCCTTTTCCTTTTTATAACGGGAGCTTTTTAGCAAAACCAAATTAAAGTGTTTTGCAGGTTTTTTATTTACTTTTAAATAAAGTGATATTTCTGTGGACACCTAGAAAGAAAGTGTCATTTTAATAGTCAGCAAAAAGTGATTAGTATTCCTAGACTGTTTTTTGTTTGTGTTTTGGGTTGGTTTTTTCTAAGAGCAAACATAATACAAGTAACAGTTTTAAGTTTGTACTTGGATGTAAAATTGAAGTGGTACCAGCTGCTTAATTTTCCAGAGAGTTTGGAAATGGTGGAAGATAAAGATTCTCATGTGGAAACGTAACTGCAGTTGTGTTTTTACTGGAGACTAGTGGACAAAAGCAGAAGACAATAAATACCATTTTGGTGTCTGCTGGACATAGGGCTTGGACCACTGAAGAGCAACATGAGATTATAGTGATTTTCTGTGGCTGCTCTGATAGTTGTGTTTTGAACCTCTCCATTCAGTTGTGGTTGTGATATGCAGATCCCATGCCCACGCAATGCAGCAGGGCTCACTCCACCTCAGCAGAAAGCCAGGCCACGCCACTGAACCTCAGCTTGTGCAGGAAGCTGCAGTGAAGACTCACCTGTGTCAAAGCTGCAGAGATTTCATGTTTCCATCCACAGAATAGCCCAGGACTTGTGCATTTGGTCAAGAAGAGGGAATGCTGGAAGAACTTGGGAGCTTTTAGCAGGGAAAAAAAACTTTCTGACAGGGAGAGAAGCATCAGTACAATGCATCTATGTGATCTTCTGGATAGAACACTGATGCCCTGCAGCAGTCTCTGCTGTTAAAGGTCTGGCCATCCCTGTGCCTGAAAGGAGACAGCAGAATGACACTGAGTTTTTAAGCACATGTAGTACAACAAAAAGCTGCTCCCACTGTGAAATAACGTGTCTAGCATGGTAAGAGTTTCAACTGAAAAGCTAGCCACAGCTGACCTGCAGGTTCTTCCCACCAAAGGATGAAACTGCTGATGGATTCCACTAGGTAGATGCTGCTTCATAAAATCATTGTAACAGAGAATGGTTTGGATTGGAAGGGACCTTAAAGATCATCCAGGTCCAACCCCCCTGCTAAGGGCAGAGAAACCTCCCCATAGACCAGGGTGCTCAAAGCCCCATCCAACTCGACCTTGAACACTTCCAGGGATGGGGCATCCACAACTACCTTGGGAAACCTGTTCTAATGTCTCACCACCCTGACAGCAAAGAATCTCTTTCTATTATCTAATCTAAATCTACTCTTTTTCAGTTTAAAACCCTGTCCCCTTGTTCTTTCACTACACTTTTTGGTAAAAGTCCTCCCCAGCTTTCCTGTAGGTTCCCTTTAGGTACTGGAAGGCTGCTGTAAGGTCTTCACAGAGCTTACTCTTCGCCATGTGTATAATGAGGATACAAACCCTTCTCCTCTAGACCCAAGAGGAATTAAATGTAAAACCAGACTTCCTTTTTCTATGTTTGTTTTGTTGGTTTTTTTTTTTTTTCTCTCCAGCTCTAGACACCTCCAACAGTCAGCCCTGAGCTCCAAAAGCACTCACAGCTTTCTGTGTCAGGACCATGCTTTACTGGAAAGGAATAGTTTTCTTTGCTAGGAGATTTCACCCTTTCTTACTAGTGCAGACAGGGCTATCTGAATGTAAAAGACTGCAGCCATGTGACAGGTCCGTGTAGCTGGTAAATAGCTCTGCAGACCCCATTCTGTTTGCAATCAGGAGTAGATGATTTTGAAGAAATGTGGCTGTGACTTCCCTTGGAAAAGTTTGGCACTCTGCCCTCTGCCTTCCCACCCTGCCTTGCATCCTGCCCCAGCCAACTGGTCAGAGAACCTGTGTGGGCCTGGGTGCTCAAGGAGAGCAGTGACAGGGTGTCACTGCCTTGCCAAGTGCTGGTCAACAGCCGTCTTCTGGGTCTTGGCACTTTCATGCTGCAGGAGTTGGCACAACCACTGTCGTTTTTAATTTAAACCGTTTGCCAGGGTTCTTTCTCATACATCTAGTTGGGCCTGTGCTAAAGGCCTCCCAGCCCTGAGGGGAGACAGGAAAGAGAAGAAATCTTGGGTTTTGACTATAAGGACAAGCTTTTTAGGCCATTGCTACAGAAGGAGGCCAAGCAAGGCCATGAGGTTCTTGGCAGTGGCAAACAGATGTCAAGGCCTCAAAGGCATCTCGGTGATCCCTGTGTCTCCCTTGCCAGCTGCCCATATTGTGAAGGGTGAGCAGGGTTTTTGACTGCAGCCTTAGCTGCAGACTCTGCTACTGCTGAGCAACAAGACCATGCTACAGTGGGCAGTGCTGTCTCTGAAGTGCATCTCTAAAGCTCTGCTCAAACTGACAGTCCTCTCTGCAGCCCAACATCTGCATGCACTGCCAGCCTCTTCCCTATCAGGAGCAGCAGTGATGTGAACACCATCACAGCTGCCTTTATGGGGCATGAGCAATACTGTGCATGGTGAAAGGTGGTGCTGGACACTGTCATCTGGGGCAGGTCAGAGCCATGCTTTCCAACTTTGACAGTCCTCTGCATATCCAGTAGGATGACAGTGGTCACTGAAATTTCAATATAAAGTCCTTTGAACAGCCATCTATAATCCCATTCACACCAAACCTTGTAGGTTGACACAACCCTTCCCATTGATGGATGTAGCCTGCACAAGTCACAGAATCATTCAGGTTGGAAAAGACCCTTGGGATCATCCCATCCAACCATCAGCCCTACTTTACAAAGTTCACCCCTAAACCGTGTCCCTCAAAACCACATCCAAACAACACTTACACATCCAGGGATGGGGCCTCCATCTGCTCCCTGGGCAGCCTATTCCAATGTCTGGCTACTCTTTCAGTGAAATTTTTTTCCCTAATGCCCAGTCTGACCCTCCCCTGGTGCAGCCTGAATCCATCCCCTCTTATTCTATCACTAATGACCTGTCCTCTGAGCATTTAAAGCCTGAAGTTCCTGGCTGAAGATAACAACTGCAACATCCCTGTCCTTAGAGCAGATGCAGAGTTGTCAGGTTTGTGGGAATTTCCTGTGGGATGCCATGAGCATCCTAGCAACTGGCTGAATGCTCTCCCTGGCTCCCAGAGCTGTGGCTCAGTGAGGAGTGGTGGGTGCTTGCTGCAGGCAGGGCTCAGCTGCCTGGGGCCTGCCAGACTGCCCATGATCTGCTGTTGTCTCCCAAAGGCACTGCTGTCTGCTGAATGCTCAGGAAAGGTTTCACCTCCCACCACAGCAGGGGTTAAGTGAGACTCCCCTGGCCTCAGAAGGTAAATCCTAATGTGCCTGATATTCACCGTGCTCCCCACAGCAGCAAATCAGCCTCTCTCAGCAGTGGCAATGGGAATTCTGACATTTCTCAGGGCTTTGCTGGTTGCAGATCAACTCTCTGGTGTCAGTAAATCACCCCAGTGACTGACCACCAGCAGCAAAGCCCACGGGTTCTTCACCTGGAGGCACCTGCTGGGAGGTCCAGCACAGGCCCTGGGGTGGAGAGCAGGCTCCTCTCTAGAGCACAGTGCTCACATGGGGTGGCAGTGCCTCCCACCATCCTGCAGCCCAGGAAACACTAAGTAAATCCCTGTCTCTCAAATCATTCCTCAGCTCTGCACATGGCTCTGCTCTGGCAGGATCTCGAGCCTGTGTTTTGCTCTGAAGTCTCTTGGTTTTGTAAGGAAACTCAAGTGGCTTTGTGGCTCTGGATGAAGGACAGAGGTTGTCTCTACCAGGTTCAGTGACATTTTGCCGAACCCCAGCAGCACTGGCCATCAGTGGAATGTTAACGAGTCAGAGCAGCAAAACAGAGTGTTGAGATTTCAAAACAGGCTTTTCTTTTTGTTTGTTTGGGTTTTATTGCCACTACTAATATCTCTTCCAGGAAACAAAATTTCCCAAGACTTCCCTTTCTGGTAAGTCATATAATGTGTGTGGTATCCTACCCACCGGAGACTGGAGAGGAGAAAGGAAAGAAAGGGAGAGAGTCTCTGGTTTATTTTCTGGACTGAAAGCATACTCCAGTTTGGACTGCACATTACACAACAGTGATTGATCAAAGATACCATGGGCAATGGGAGAAGTAGGAGGGAGCACTAGAAGAAAGTGTGGAAGTAGCTGGACAGAAAGGCATTTAAATGAATGCCCTGGATGTAAAGAGAACAGAATTCTGCATCTGACAGCCAGGAGTAAAACTTTCAACTATTCCTTCTGAATTTGCACTTTTACATATACAGCAGGGCTGAGTTGGAGCCTGACGATGGAAATGTGTAGACACAGAACAGGGCTGATTTTCTAGATCTTTTGATCCTACAACCTGCTTCTTCCAGGAGCAAGGTCTAGATTTTAGGAAAATAAAGGTGTAACACAAAGGAAAATGCTTTCTCTTAGGATAAGAAATCACCAGATACTAGTGTAAAAGTTCAAAATGCGCTGAATTCCCAGTTTTTAGCACTGGGGACTGGCTAATGTCTGATCTGGAACATTTCAGAGTCACTGTTGTACTGCCAGTTATTTGAAGCCAAAACCATTATTCTTGGGAAGCAGGTAGGTTTTCAGACTCTCTTTCCAAAACCCATTGGATATAATTATGGAGTAGGATGCACTAAAACTAAAATGTTAATCCATCCCCAGACAGAAAGTCGTATTTAGCAGCCTCTGGGATTCTAGTGAATGAGAGCAAACACAGACAGACAGAAGGCACTTCATCTTACAAAGCCATCATGATACGAAACTGAACAGTCAAAGGGAATGGAGAAGCCCTTTAGCTCCAGCATTTAATGAGCACTGAATGCAAGGTACATTTTCTTACACTGTGGTCTCCTGTCCCAGATTTCCTCTCTGGCTGCAACAATGTGCCAAAGCTCTCTCCTTGCCAAAAAGAAGCCTTTTGTAAACCAGAATAAATACAAGTAGAGACTGGAGCTTCATCTCATTTTGGACTTGCCATGTTTCCCCACAGATCTCCTGACTAGTTCATTGGTTTTGATACTCAAAAGCAGATCCTGATAACCCTGGGTAGGGTGACATTACTCTTTGAATACGGAAGAAAAGAGAGGTCAGAGTGTGGTCTTGATACAAAGAACAACCCCCCTCCTCTCCCCAGTCCTATGCAACTGCATAAAAGCATTAAGTACTCCTGAATAAGGAGTTACCTTTTTGTAGACTACAGCTCATGGCCTTGTTGAAGTATCCATCTTTGATGCATGAAAGGAAAGGTAGAAGACAGATGAGAATGCAGTTGCCAAAACTCCTACCATGTAGCAGTGAAACTTAAAGGTCTGTTTGAAGGTGGCTCACCCAACACAACCTAAAAGGCTTGAGTATAGTGCAGCTCCACAAAGAGAAGTGGCCTTCCCCACAAAATGGATTTGACAGCACTGTAGGCTGGGCTCATGTTCATTTCTGACCACTTGCTCCAGTCAAAATGTTGCTTATTTGCTGGAAGTTGGAGTAGCTAAAGCTCACAGACATAGATCAGGGTAACTGCTGGGCAACCCAGACATTTAAATGCTAATCCTACAGCACCAGCTAATAGACCCATCAGGAAAAACAGACTTGAAACAATGAAAAAAGTGATACAATAAAAACAGAAACATTTCCCATGTCAATATATAGAATAAATTAAACAATTAGTAGCTAATAACTAATAGTCTTAATAGTCTGGACAAGCTACTCCTTGGATGATAACTCTTTACTTCTCACCAGGCTCTGGGTATCCTGCCCACAACAGGCTGCTTTAGTAGGGTAGAGCTAGTTTGTTTGTACTGACTCTCCCTGTCAGGCCCCAGTGGCACTGGGTAGGTCTGGCTGTGCCCAGAGGCAGCACCAGCAGAGTGTTACTGGGCGAGCTGCTGGCCTGGCACAGCTCGGGGTTCTCGGTGCAGTGAAAGGAGCTCAGCCACACAACCCAAGAGAAAGTTGTCTCCTGCCAAACCAGCACATGCTGAATTCCAGTAAATTGCTTAATTAATGTAACAAATGCAAACTGCACTCTAGTCTGCACTGCAGGTAGCTGGAAACACCTTCCACACAAGCAGCAGTGCCTTGTCTTTTAACAGTGTGGCCTAGATTTTATCTATTCCTAAGAGCTCCTCTGTGCACACCCTTTGTAAATTTTCCTGTTTCATTATACAGAAAGTACTTCTGGTTAAGTATTTTGGTAGTCTCATTTACAGTCCCTATTTCTAGAAAGGCTCATGCATATGTTTAATTCATGAATAGTTCAAGGGAAGTCAATGGGAAAATTTATATCTTTAAAGGTGTGCATACATCTTTATGGAGCCAAACTGGACTTTGCATCTGTACCTAAAGCTTTTCTGCAGCTGTGCCTGCTGGAACATATATAACTGAACCAGATCTCTAACACTAGTCCATTCTTCCTCCAAGTGGAAAATCAAAGTCCCCCGTTGACTGCACAGTCATTGTATATGGCCATCTTCCTTTTTCCTACTTCTTTTCCAAAATACTCAGAACATGGGGCATGAAAAAATTCTTGTGTCTAGGAAAGTGCCCAAGCATGCAGAGCCAGTTGGTGATGGCTGGGGAAGGAAGGTGGGCTGTGAGGAGAGATGCTGTCAGCTCTCCTGATTCAAAGACTTGCAGTGGTACCCACCAGCTCAGAGCACAGAGGCCAGTGTCCCGTGAGCACACTGTGACGACTTGCACTCACTTCACCTTGTTCTGGATCAAAATCCATGATCTAAACACTTTGTTTTGCCAGTCCTCTATGTTCTTCATGCCCCAGTCACTTCTAGCCCTTTCCCTTCAAACACATCAGTCATCATGTTGATGGCTCAACACCACACTGGTCTTCTTGGGATAAATTTTTCCACTCAAACCAAAAACCACACCAAAATATAATCATCTGTGTAGTGGAAAACAAAAATAGCTGCATTTTTCCTAACTCAGTTTAATTTTCTCTACTGCAAGGATAGGCCTTGAGTTCTGAGACTCCACAGAGTAGAAGATTCTGCTCAGCAGAGCAGCATAACTGCTGCCTACGTAAGGTTCATCTAGCAAGCAGGAACCACATGTTTTGCTGGGTGACTGCAACCCTCCCACTCCCACACGAGCCAAGAGGAGTCTCTGGTAGTTACAGCGAGGGAATGGGAGACAAGCACTGGGCTGCTCTTGGCTCAGCTGAGTTTTCTGTTTGTGTTGGACACATGGTGACACTCCCCTCATCGGATCCAAGGTCCTAACAGCAATGTGTTCTCATTTTCAAGAGAAGGCAGAGCTTTCTCACCAGTGCACACCCTGGGGAAGGCTGCCCCGTGATGACGCAGCTGCCGTCTGTCCTTGGGCTTCAGCTTCAGTGCTGTAAGTCCCGTGGCTCCCACCCCAATCTCAGGTGCATCACAAGAATATCAACACATACTTTCCAACGTTTTGCTATGGAGCCAGCCATACCGCTGGCTTGGCAACTGCAACAACCAGTTCTCAGCTTTACTGGGCTCTGACAGAGCCACGTGGACACAGATCTGCTCACACAGCCCAACTTGAAAGACCGGTGCCTCAATTTGTCATGCTTATGTAATAAATCAGTTTATTTCCTTTATCCAGGGGTTAGTCAGCAAACTCCTATTGATTTCTCATACAGTAAGTCACACTTTTCCAGTAGCATTCCTCTGAATGCCATTTCTGACTGGGGCCTTGCCTTTGCTTTAGGAGAAGCAGTGAAATGAGGTTGGTTTTTCTGTGATATCTATTATCTCGTGACTCCTCACAGCCAATAGTAAAGACCTAGTTTTAATATCCATGGTGAAGAGCTGTTGAACATGTGTCACATACACTATGGTGTAGGAAAGGGATGCTGTTCTCCCAGCAATTGGCCTGTCCTGGATGCGAGCAACCCAGCAGCAGAGCCTTGTTTCACTTGCAGTCTTTCTGCCGCCTCCAGGGGTGTATGTGGAGGCTCTGTGTGCCAAAGCAGCCTAGGAGCTTCCCCTCTGAGCTTGAGTGAGCTCCTCTGTCCTGGGCAAACAGGTAGTTGTGGCAGCAGAGGTCTGTCAGCGATGGCATTTCTCGTTCTGTCTCGGCAGGGCTGTGGCTGGCTCACAGCATCAGCAACAGCCACTGCTGGCTCTCCCTGCAGCCCCCTTCACCCCACTCTGCCCCCTGCCCTCAGGGGAGTTTGCCCAAGGTCCAGAGCAGGGCTCTGAGCAGGACAGCAGCAGAGGTCCCTTCAGTGCTGCTCCTCCCAAGCTCTGGTTGATGGGCTGTCTAATCTCCAGCCCGTGCTCTCAGCCTGCCTGGTCCAGCTGTGGGAGGACTTTCAGCTGTGCAGGAATTTCTCAGAGGAAGTGTCTACCCAAGAATTAATGTCTCTAAGAAGTAATTATTGGGTAAACTGTATAAACAGTCCCTGGAGTGCCTCTTCAGTGCTCTGCTTTTGAGCTCAAAACAGATCAAGCAGGCAAGAAGATTTTCAAAGGACATTGTGTCTGGGCAAGGGATGATGTAGGTGACTCAGTGGTTTTCTCTCTCACAGCCTGAAAAGACAGAGGGGCCCACAGTGGTCATTTGGGGTGAAAATTTATAGCTTATTAATTAAAAAAAGAAAAAAATCCATTTCTAGGCCAAATCATAGATTCTAGGCTGCCATCCAATGTCAGGAAATGTTTCCCTCTCGGCAGGGGATCCAGACTAAAAGGTTCTTTAATACTTCTTGGTTGATTTTGTATTTGGAATAACTGCCTTAAATGATTGGTTTTGGCCTGAGAAAATGTTTGCTTACCTGGAACCTGAACTTCAGTGATAAACTTTAATGTCCTCCTCTGAGTATTCCCACAGTACACAAAGGAGCCTTCGTGCAGTCTTGATAGTTATAAATCTGACCTTTTTTTTAAAAAAAAA
>VYZU01014301.1:0-12203 GCA_013401355.1 Ceyx cyanopectus | reverse complement strand
AAAAAAAACAACAAACCAGCAGTATTTCCTTGGGCTCTGGACAATAACAGGAAGAGTTTTATTGCCTGCAGTATGTTTTCATCACAGAGTAATTAATACTGCACGGATTATGTTATAGTTGTAGCAGTTTTTAACTACAGTACTAGTAACAGGAACAGCATTTAAGTTTCATGGAAGTATTCTGATTTAAAATCTGAGTTGAGTAACCAAACATTTTCCCTTTCCTCCTTTTCTTGAACAATCACAAAGGCACCTCAAACAACAAAATCACAAATGAACCAAAATAAACTACACCAACACAGCAAGACTGTGTCAAGAGAGGTATTGATACAGAGGACAGAAGGGAGACAGCAGGAATGGATGCATATTTTCACAGAAACATCAGTGAAGGCTATAATTATTTTTTTTTTTCAGGTAAATTAAATTCACATAATCTCCAAGTGGAAAGGGAGATTTCTGTTGTACAGTTCAGTTAAGAATTGGGAGACAGCAGTAGAAAGTAAAGAACTCAGTGACAGAACAAGAGGCACTCCAGGAGCTACGTTAGAGGCTGAAGGGGCACCTGTCTTGAGTGCAGACCCATAAACACATGCAGCCTGAGAACAGACAGGAACAACAAGACTCCTGCATCCAGTCACAACGCAATATGACTGAAATAACTGAGACACAGCAAGAATCACCAAGCTGTGGTCAGACTGATGCTCTTCAGGAAATGCAGACAGGGAGAATTAAGATGAGGGGGTGCCTTTATGCAAAATAACAGTCTGGTTATGAGAAGCATTTTCAGGGGACAGCAGCTGGATGAGAGGCTGTGTGTCCACCTTAGAAAAGAGGCCTGTAACTGTGGCATCAAAACAGAAACAGCTTTCTTACAGACCTCTCAAGTAGATGAAGTACCCTAAATAACTTAAGGATTCATCTTGATTACAGCCCTAGTTCTTATGAATAATTTTAATCTCCTTGACATCTGATGGAAAGGCAACAGAGCATGTGGGGACACACAGACTGGCAATGAGAGTTCTAGAAAAAACAACTGCTTGAAAGAACAAGTACTGGATAAGCTAACCTGGTATGGTGCACCACTAAGAACATGTGCTATTCACTAGCCGGGAAGTATGTAAAAATCACTGTCAGCCTTGGTGGTAGTGACTGTGACATATGGGAGTTCAAGACCCTGAGGGCAGAGAGGAAGGAAAGCAGTACAGTACAGACCATGGACTTTAGAAAAGCAGAGCTGGGGAGTAGTAGTTATGATTCCCATTGGAAGCTGCACTGAAAGGTAAAGGATCACAAGGAAGTTGGCAAGTCTTTAAAGACATTCTCAAAGCACAGTTCAGCCTAATACTCGGGAAATCAATCAGGACACCAGCCCAGAAAGTGAAAGCAGGGACATACATCCTGGGAAAAGTATAGGGATGATGCATGGTTGTGTGGGGATGAGACATGGTGAGGCAAGGTGTCCCTCTGCAGCCCATGGATGTCCATGGTGGAGCACATACCCTCCTTGCAAGCTGTAGGTGGATGTGCCCAGACAACGCTGTGACTCCATGGGCAATCTATGCTGAAGGAGGTCCCTGGCAAGGCCTGTGACCTTGTGGACAAAGATCCACAATGGGGTAGGTCTTCTGGAAGGACTTGAGGCCTTGCACTGGACCAGTCCATTCCTGAAGGACTATACCCTGTGGAAAGGTCCTATGCTGGGGCACTTCATGATGAACTGCAACCCCTGGGAAGGACTCATGTTGAAGTTCGTGGAGAACACTCTGGGAAACTGCTCTCAGGGACAATTCTGCTCCTGCAGAACAGAGCTGGCAGATCTTTAAGGATGCTTTGCATAGAGTGCAAGAACCATTGATCCCCAGATGTAAGAAAACAGGCAAAGAAGGCAAGACACCAGCATGTTTGATTCAGAATCTGCTGGTCAAACTAAAGGGCAAGAAGGAACTGCACAGGCAGTGGAAGCAGGGACAGGTATCCTGGAAAAAGTACAGGGTCGCTGCCTCATTGGAAAGAGATGGGGCAGGAAGGCCAAAGCACAGCTGAAGCTGAATTTTTCAAAGGCTACAAAGGGACAAGGGTTAATGGTTTTAAGCTAAAGGAGGGTAAACTCTGGACTAGATAAGAAAAAAAAATAAATAAAATACAGTGGGAGTGGTGAAACACTGGCACAGGTTGCCCAGAGAGGCAGAAGGTGCCCCAGGTCTGCAAACATTTCAGGTCAGGTTGAATGTGGCTCTGAGCAACCTGATGTAGTTAAAGATGTCCCTGCTTATTCCAGGGAGATTGGACTGGGTGACTTTTAGAGGTCTCTTCCAACCCAAACCATTCTATGATTCTATGTCTCCCATGGATGGGACCTCACAATGGGGGAAGGCAGAAGAGGAAGGAGCAGCAGTGACAACATGTAATGAAGTGACGGCAACTCGCACTCCCTATCCCCCTGCACCACTCAGGGGGAAGAGGAGGTAGAAAATTACAGAGGCAAGTTGAGCCTGCAAAAAATAAAGGGGTCAAGAGAAGGTGGTCTGAGATTTTGTTTCATTTCTCATTACCCTACTCTGACTTCTGCTTGTCAAGGAATTAAATTTCTTTCCACAAGCAGAGTCTGATTTTCCTGTGACCATACTTACTGAGTGATCTCCCTGTCCTTATCTTGACCCACATATCTTTTGTGGTATTTTCTCTCTCTTCTCCCACTGCAGAGAAGCAGCCTGGTGAGCTCCTTTCTGCTTTCAAACCACTGCCCCTTGTCCTTTCACTCCAGGCCTTTGGAAACAGCCCCTCTCCAGGCTTTGGATCAGCTCCCTTCAGGCACTGGAAGGTGCTCTAAGGTCTCCTGGAGTCTTTTCTTCTCCAGGCTGAACAATCTCAGCTCCCTCAGCCTGTCCTCAGAGCACAGCTGTTTCAGTCCCCTGATCACCTTTGTGGCCTCTGCTGGTCCTGCTCCATCAGGTCCATGTCCTTCTTGTGCTGAGGACTGCCAGCACATACTGGCTGCTCATGTTCAGCTTCTCCTCTATGACCACCCCCAAGTCCTTCTCTGCAGGGCTGCTCTCTATTACCTCTTCCCCAGCCTGGATTGATAGTGGGGATGATTCCAGCCCAGGTGCAGGATCTTGCTCTTGCTCTTGTTGAACCACATGAGGTTCACCTCATGATTTGTGATACAGACATCATTATTCAAGCAAAATACCCTTTTCTCAGGGCAGTTCCTACTTCTGACAGTGTATGGGTCATCTCCAAAAGCAAAATTAAGCCTTCTAGTAGCGTCTCTAGTAATGAAGATCAGCCACTGGGCTTTTGGAAGTCTACAGGAATAATGCCTCTTTCCCTCCCTCTTTCCACATAGAAACCTTGCAATACAAGAGCACAGACACTTCCTTAAACATAGACCAGGAGATCACAGATCAATTCTGTTTTCATGATACATGATTTACAAAGATGAAGAACAAGTGTTCATAACTGATAGTAAGAATTACACCTACGCTTCTGCAGACAGCACAGCAAATGGGCTCCTGAAAACCCACCTGCATCTGCTGTTTCGCAGTGTTTGCTGCTCAAAGGAGTAAACTTAGAATTTAAGCTCACATTACTCAAGTTTTTGCAACACAAAATATGCTATACATATATATATATGTATGTATATATATTTTTGCTACAACAAAATTCCAAGAGTTCAGACTGCCACATGTATTTTTATCTAAACACCAAGCAATATCCACTTCCTGTTCTTTTTGTGAGTCATAAATTTGTAAAAAACAGCAGTTTGCTTCACTTGTAAAAGCTTTCCTTGTTAACACCATAAAAACAAAGCCTAGTTTTGCCAAGAGTTGACACGGAGAATCCAAGAAGTTAGTGCAAGACAGATTTTTATTACCAGAGCTCAGAATCACTGCACATCCCATAAAAATTGTCTCACATAGACAACCTGCTAACTGTATTTTCCATCAATTACTCTGGACAGTCCAGAAGAGATACCCATGTTTCTCAGTTTTCCTCCTCCAAAGGCTAAGTGATAACTCTCCCATTTTGATGCTGCTGCTCCTATAACATAATCAGTTGCAGTGGCCACGAGAATGATGAACATAGTAATCTGCAAGAGGTGCAATTCAGCCCACCAAAGTATTTTTATTACACTTTTGTCATTTGTTCCTTTAGCAATGGCCTTGAAAAGGACAAGCTTAATTGATTGGGGAGGTAGGAAATGCAAAGAAAAAGCCTGGAAAGCCATGAGATCAGTCCAGGAAGTTTCAACATGACTTGTCAAATGAGCTGACAGAAGCACTGAATTTTGAACACAGGGGGCAACAAAACAAATACATCAGAATTTTGGCAAAATGAGATAAAGATATAAGCCATTAATGTTTTGTTAGAAATCGACCCTTCATTTTATCACATTGACTTCCAGCACAAGGAGGCTGAAGAACTCTGAAAAGCAGTAACTCTAAAAGCTGATAAATAATAAGTATCAAATTATGTCAGTACACAGGTATTCTACAACATTTACTCCATCTGTACTAACCAGTATTGTACTGTTTACAGAGATCATAAAATCTTTAATGGGTATTCTAGGTCCTCCCTCTAAAGAGATGCAATAAACCTTAGCCAGCATTTCTTCTCCGAATTGTATAAATTCAAGATCTTTTGAAGATCAACTTTTTTTAAAGTTCAACAGGCAATCATTTCAGATATATTTGATAATCTCTGGAGACATAAAAGGCCTCCAAAAGTAGGCATGGTTTTTGAAGACAAAGCTCTCCTTTGGCCTTGTACAATGATAGGAAATACAATCATTTCCTATGTCTTGCCTTCTGATGCAGATTATTATACTCCTTTGCTACTCCTCTTTTTGTCACTATTAAACTTGAGGAAAAACAAAACAAGCAACCAACCGACCAACAAAAAACAAAAAACAAATCACCACCAATAAAAAGAACAAAAACCAACCAACAACAACAAAACAAAACAAAAACCCAACAGAAAAAGAAAACATCAGAAGAAGAAGAAACACAAGGGTAAGAAAGAAATAGCTCAAGGCTCAAATAGCACATGTAATGTGCCTGGGATACCAACTTCAGATGCATATGAAAATGCAAATGTTACAGCACTGTCATTAAACACATACAAATCATGCAGATGTACAGGGGAACTTACAACATGAACAAAGCGAACACACATACATATATGCAATTTTAATTAAGGCAACTCATTTCTGTTATAATTAACTTCTTGAAATACACATTCAATGTATGGATGCTAAAATTAATTCCAGGATTACTAGATCTATTCTGGGTATAACTANACATGCCAACAATGTAATAAATAATTTGAAGATACTAAAGGTAATTACAATCCAGTGTTCAAGCCAGATTAGTTCTATCCAAGCATGGACAGTAAAAGATTTACAATATTGTGGAAATTCTAACAAAGAAGTAACACAAACCACTTCTGTTCTTATTAATATTGCCCTTTAACAAATAAAGGTGCTGTAATACTAGTTTCCATTTTGTTGGGACAGTCATTTTGGTTTTTTTTAACCTATAAAAAATCAATTGGAACTCTTGAAAAATCATTCTCACAGCAAATAGGCTTCACTTGTTCTTATGAAGAAGGTATCTTTCCATCTTGCATTATTTTACATGGTTATAAAGTGTTGAAGGCATCACTGTGACATAAATGAAAGAATTCACATCTATCTCCAGGCAGACCAGTATTACCAATGACCATCGCTGTAAAGCCATGGTAAAACCACACATACAGTGTGGTTAATAATTTTAGTTTTGAAGTTATTCTAAAGACTTCACAACATAAGGAGGGTAAGCAATGTTAATTAAATGTAGCAAAGTTTATTAGATGACATCCAAAAACCTGATTATATATAATATCTTTAAAGATAAAAGCTGTCACCATCACACCAGTATACTAAGTACATCACAACTTTCAAAAGATGTTTGCTTTCCAAATGTTGCAAAACCTGAAAATATTAATACAGAAATCTCAAAAAAACCCACACACACAAAAAAAGGAAAAAACCCCAACCAAAACCAAACAAAAAAACCCCAGCAAAACAAAAACACCAAAACCAACCAACCAACCAACCAAACCGCAAAAAAACCCTACCAAAACCAAGAAAAACGCCAAAAAAACCACACACACACCCCCACCAATAAATAAATAAATAAAAGGCCCATAAACAAGAAAAAAACAACAAAACAACCAAAAAACCACCACAACCAACAAACACCGAAGCTGAGGCCTCAGAATTTCCACTATGGACCGAAGTAATATCTTTTTCCTAGCTGACAATCTTGCCTCTGGGTGGGTTTCTCTTTCTCAGGGGAAATGCCTCTACCCCTGCAGAGGCAAAGCACTTTATGGCAGGTGAAGTGCCCCTTAAGATCAGGATCAATTTCCTGAATGAAACAAAGGATCAGTTCTTCAGTGTAGCATTTTCTAGTTCAATATTCTATCACTAATTTGACAACCATGAGTAGAGACTCTCCCTTCTGTTGACACACACTGCCTAGGAGAAAAATACAAAAGAAACAGTAACAACAAAAAAAGAAGAATCAGCCATCATTAAATGTGCTCCTGCTGGGGGAAATAAATAGTAAACATTTTCTCAACCTTGTTTGTAAACTATAGTAATTTCAATAAACCCTAATGTTTGAAGACCGGATCACAGTACAGTCTAGTTTTTAAATCAAAAATTAAGACATTGGCATCACCAATATGAGACTACTCCTTTCAAAAGCACAACTAAGAGGATCCTCTGCAAAACAAAGCACTTCAGCCCTGACCCCTGATGCCAGTCCGGTACCTAATTTTTTCCTCTGGTGGCAAATATCTGAATGAAACAGGCAGATTTTCACAAAGTCAGAATAGAATAACAGTCTTTCCCTCTGGAGAAAAAAACCCCATTTATTTCTCATGCCTAGTCTAGAAATCTCATTACTTGGTCTGTAAATTAGAACATCTCAAAATGTTAAGATGAATCAGAGATCATCTTATATGAAAACATTGTATTTTTGAGATAATTTTTAAAAAAGCCAAGAGCAAACAAACAAACCATTTAACTGTACTATAATTTCAACTTTGGCATCTGCAGGAGCTCTTTTATGCAAACATCTTCTGACTATTCCAGTTACCTTTAAGCATAAGACTTAAACTCAAGGATCTGTGCTGGTAAACATCAAAACTTCAGGAAAACCCATAAAGCCCCTTCCCTTTCTGAAGAACAAAAGCTAGCATTGCTTAATCCAAAAATTAGTTCTTTGTACACTCGGCATGTGGTTAATTCATTACATGATAAAGGTTACAGTTCTTTTCTCCACTAAGATTTTTGAAATAATGGGAAATAGAAAAGTTTTTATCCCCCAACACAGCATATTAGATCAATATGACTATCAGATTATTAAGAGCATGAGGTTAGGAGGTTTTAAGATCAGGCTTTAAAACAAGGTTATCTTCTACACCAATAATACCCCTACAATTTAAAACAAAACAAAAGAGCTTCATTAGGTAAAACCCCCATTTCCAGATAACCTATATTGGAATAATTTTTCTCCTATATATATTATTTTGAAGGCCTAAATAGCTAGACAGGAGACACTAATCTTTCCCATGTGCTATATGGTCTCAACACATAGGAAAAGCTGGTTTTGAGCTACGTAATGCAATTCAAAGGTAAAACTTTACCTTCTTCCACCACTTTCTGCAAGGTAATCATTTAACATGTTGTCAACCACAAATTTCAAGATGAAGTTTTCTATGAACACCTATACTGCACACTCCTGTAAAACATTCAAGTTGGAAGTTCCCATGACATAAATATCACTAAAAATATGTTCTAAGAAAAAAAGTAATTAGGTATCTAATTTCTTTACCCTGCAGGGTAAAGAACGGTGTGTTCTTTTCTATCATTCCTATATCACTTCCTAATTACTGACTTCATATATACATAAACAGTTTCATACTTGCTAACATACATAACAGCAGCTCAGGAAAACATGTAAGGCCCCAGTCCTGAAACAGTCACTCATTTAAATTCAAGCACGTGGGAAACTCAAGCACAGAGTGTTTCCACTCCTGGAAGTGGCTCTGGTGTTTGACAAATAAAGCACATCACCCCAGATGTCCGGATCTCGGTCCTGAAAACAGTGTAGCTCCAGGACAAGTGTCTCCTCAAGCAGAGCCTGGTGCAGGCTGTTTCTAACGGGAAACTCAAGAATACATTTAAGAGGCAGCTGCTGAGGGCCCCAAAGGCACCCCAGTCGGGGCTCCCACAAAGGCAGTCTGACTTTCGAAGCATTTTGGTGCTACACGCAGTAAACTGGAAGTGACCTGCCACTGTAAACTGTAGATTCCCACCGGCAGCGCCTGATTCAGCAATACGGACATGCACACACATACACACATGCCCCTCCTCTCCCAAACTCACGGAACCCGAGGGCAGACTGCAGCCCAGCGGCTGCTGCAACGATGAGGATAGGCGGGCAGGGCCAGACAGGCCCCTGCGCTGCCGAGGGCAACCTCGCACGACACGCGGCCACCGCAGCGACGCGCAGCGCAGCTCAACCCCTCTCTGGTTGCACCAGCGCCCGACAGACGGGGTTGCAGGGCGGGGAAGTGACCAGCGCTCCAACAACCGGAGGCACAGTTGCAGCTCCGCCAGCCGTACGCACTTTACAACGCTGCATCCCGACTGGCGGATGAAAAGCCACCGCCACGCCAGCCACCGACACGCAGGCGACCCCAGGCTCCCTATGGCTGGTCGGGCGTCGCATAGCCTGTCGCCAGCCACGCGACTTACCTCGATTTGCCGTGACCGATGGGAGTTTCTCCTCCGTCACATCCCAACTACACGCCCCCCACCTGGGAACGGACCCCCCCCGGGCGGCTGCGACTCCAGGCGCTGCGAAAAACTTCCGAGGCCCGTCGGGGCGGCTGCGCTGCTGGGCGGAGATGAGAGGCCCCGACCTATTCTCCCTCCCGCGGGGGCCCCCTGGTAGCTCACCTTGTGGCGAGCCTCTGGCGCCCGGGGCTGCGTGGGGTGCGCCGTGGCCAGCAGCGCTACTCCGGCCCTGGCTGCGCTGTCCCAGCTCTGTCAGGATCGGCCCGTGGAGGGTGTGCGGCGGTAAGCGAGCGGTACCGCCGCTCATGGCGAGTCCTGGGAAGCCGGAGCGCCAGCGAGTGCGAGTACGGTGGGTTGCCGAGTTAGACAGGCAGCCCGAGGAGGTGGTGAAGGCGGCGGCGGCCGCAGGGGAGGAGGCAGCGGAGGAGGCGGGGGACGGTGGAGGGGAGGAGAAGGAAGGCAGGAAGGGGGCGGTGGAAGAAGCCACTTATCTACCGTGCCGGTCCGCCTTGTAGCCGCTTTCTTCGCTGCGCGGAGCGGCGCCGCGGTCCCGCAAACGGGTGGAGACGACGAAGCAGGTGTCGAACTGCGCCCCGCGGCGCGCTAAGCTGGCGACGACCGGCATTGTTCCCGGCTGCTGCCAGCCAGCGGCACCTGCCTTCCCGAAGCAGGCCCGCTGCGGGGACGGAGGAGCAGTCAGCGCCACCGAAGGCACGGGGACAGCAAGAGCTACGTGGGGAATCCCAAGCTACCGCCGCTCGGATCTCTGCCGAAGAGGAGGAAGCCTCCCCACCTGCTACCCCTGCACCAGCAGCTCGGAGGATGGGAGCACTTAGCACACCGCTGGCAGCCCGCAGAGAGCACACAGGGCTGGCAACCAGACGCTCTTTACTATGGCGGTGGCCCTGGCCGCCCCTTCGTCCGGGCGTAAACAGGGAGTGCGACCCGCGCTGCAATCGGCCAAGGCCGCCGGGGTCCGGGGGGCTCAGTGCGTTCCGAGTAGACCGTACGCGCAGAGCCCGGAATCATCCTCGTCCTTTCACGTGTTACGTTTCTACAGGCCGCTGCGGACGGGTAGCACTCCAAAGCCTTCTTTCTTTGTCGTGCATAAGGACCCCATCTGCCCCACGACGGTGGAGCAGGACCCGCCCGTTCTTCTCCCCACGCCCGGGCGAAGTGTCCGTGGTGCTTCGGCGGGCGTGACTGCCGCTGTGAGCGGGCAAAGGCTGCGATCGATTGGGCGGCGGGGGATTGCAGGGGCTGCGCTCGCCTCGGGATAGCGCGTAGACGCTGCGCAGAGGCGGCCCAGAAGAAGGAGGCGGAGGTTGGTGCACAGCTGCTGCGGGCATGAAGCGTGTGCTACGGTCGCCCCGAGCGGTCTTGGCTGACTAGGCAGAGACTGGTTACCTACGAACTTGGGACCAGACACTGTCGTCAGCGAGCACGGACACTCGCGATGTGATAAAGGTCTTAATTTGTCATTGGAATGACGGGTTTTTGTTTTGCTGTCAAGCGTTATTCAGGATAATCTGTGTACGAGGAACGCGCTGTGTTGTAAACAGCTGCGTTTGTCCAACCAGCAGGGTGCGATTTTTAGGAAGAGTGAAATAGGGGGAAAATTGATAGATACATAGAAAAAAAAATTAAATCGCTACTTAGTAAAATTTCCTACCTAGAGGAAAGCACTTGCTGTCCTTAGTGGACCATCTAAATGTAAAGACAGAGAACTCCTTTCATTTTGCCCATCACCTTTTCCTATGCCATGCTGTACCTGAGAAAGGTTTTTAGTGATGATGCCTTAGCTGGCATTACCCTGCTGTGCCTCCCTTTTCCTTCCTTCATGTCATTTGAGGCTTTCACCAATTGTTGGAAAGGGTGACCGTGATCCTCCGGAAGGATAGCATGTGTGGGACTTGTACCCTATTGCTGACATGATTTGTATGTCCCAGCAATTATTTAGGACCATTCAAAACCTTAATTTGTTTGCTTAACCTCCACAAAACTAATTGCTCATGTCTCTAGCCCCAGATCAGGACTCTTACAGTCCCATGGAACACAAAGATTCAAAATACTTCATTTTCAGATCTTCTGCTTCACCTTTCCAGACTACTGACTATCGGGAAATGCAGGAAGGCTGTTTCTATGAAGTATGTTCAGTGGTCTTGCAGACTCATAACTGGACAGTTCTAGTGTCTAGTACTTTGTTCAGTCCTGGGGTGAGGATTTCCATTATCCTGTTAGTTCTAAATTTAAATCTAACCTTTATGAGATTACTTCATTAAAAAAGCTAGATCTATACCTTTTTTTTTTTCAAGTGTCTTTTAACTCAAGTGGGACAAGAAGAGGTAGTACCTTTATCAAAAACCGTATTTGGGCAATTACCACATTTGGAAAACTTGAAAGCTTTTGGCAGTGCAGAGAAAGCCTTCTTCAGGTCTGCTGAAGGTCTTCACATACTTAAAAGCACAGCTTTCTCTTTTTTAAGGTTCAAACAACAGGTATATCTTAACTATTTTTTTCTAATAATTGATGGATGTCCAGAAAACTGATTGATAGTTTAGATCAAATAGATCCAAGAAAAAGTTATAAAAAGTGATTACTTGTTTTTGGTTTTTCTTCTGGTTTGAATTTTGTTTTAAAGTTTACAAACTGAAAATATGGCAATGATTAGGAAGTTACTGTACTCAGTAGCTTCTTTTCACTTCAGTGAAAAGATGAATTCAGACCTCACTGGTTGAGTCAGCATGACAAGAACATCTAAAACTGATGAAAGCACTTTTCCAGACCTGCAGTGCTTGTTTCTTCCAAGCTCATAACTAATTCTGCCAAAAAAACCAATACCAAAGTTGTGTCTAGAATTCCCTATCTCCAAATGATTTGCTAGAATCAGTGACATGATTCTGAGGGTTCTTAATGTGATCCAGTGTTGCAAACAGCAATACTAGGTATACTGTTTTATTAAAAATTGATCAAGTTAAACCTTCACTGTGCCCAGGGCATCTCTTAAAATCTGGTAACAGCTTAAGTGGTGTAAGTGGACTTCGTGTAAGTCAGATTTTTCAGTGGTATGATTTTTACTATGAATTCTTAGTTATTTCTATTTTGTCCTCAGTGCTGCTGAATGACTGATTATGAGAGGGACAGCAAAAAGGTCTTCTCCAAGTAGACTGGCAAAATGGTATCTAGTTGATGAAAACCTTACTCAGCAGGTAGTCACATCAGATATTTTGAAAGGATACCTCTCTCAACAGTAAGTGATATACATACTTGAAATATGTTTTCTTTACTCCACAAGAAATACACATGTTCAGTTCTATGAGAAACAAGCTTATGCTTAAATGAAAATTTA
>VYZU01014298.1:29323-53787 GCA_013401355.1 Ceyx cyanopectus | reverse complement strand
CCCCTTGACATACACATTTCACTTTTTTTCCAGTTATGGGCTTGTTGTTTTTCTTTTTTTTCCATAATGCCTTAATTTTTTTATTTGAAGTATTTGAATTAGTGAATCCCAGATCCAATATCTTAGTAACAGTTGCACAGTGCAGTTAGTTGGAGAGACTTTATGTATGACATGTGCAACCTTACTGCCCAGTCCAAAGCCAAATCGTAAAGCCATGTGATCTCACATGATCATAGATCTCCCAAGATTCTCCTTCCTCAAATATTTAATACTTTGTACTGGACAGACATCCAAGAGAAGAGAATGTGCAACGTGGGATAAAGACTGCAGAACTGAGTTTCACAGTGGAGCAGAACAGTCTCAATTTATTTTCCCCTTCAAATTCAGCAATCACTTTTCCTGAGAAAGTCACTGCAACCAACATGAACATTTTATTCCTCATCTTCAAAGATACCAACACACCAAAAATAATGGACAACAAAATGAAAGTCAAAGAAAGATCTATTTAATTTTAAGATAAATTTAAGTTATACAATTTCTTAACATTCTGATTTGTAAGAGAAGGAAACATGAAAATTAAAGCTAATTTTAAAAATAAAAATAAATCTGAAGACAGCATCCAAGCAACTTTCATTGTAACCAAACTGAATTATCTTAATGAAATCAGCAGTACAATGAAGCCAGGCTACCAGAAACTCCTATTGTCAATGAAAGCCAAGAACACTGTGGGTCTTCAGAACCAGGTTTTTGGACTAGTTCGACGTACTTTTGAAGTGCACAGGCTGTAGAAGAGCACATGTGAAAATAAACCACATTTGTCTTCTTCCCTAACACTGCATCTCACTTCAAATTACAAATATTGTTTTTCACAAGCACAAAATTGGGATAATATTTTCTTAATTAGTAAATGCAAGATTACATACAGTTCTTGAATTCCAGAGCATCAGTGTCTGCCACATTTGTCTTAAGCTAGTGGAGTTCTCTACTGCTGAAGTTGCATGCTAAGTCAACACGTACATTTCTGAACACTTCAGAAATAGCAAAGAAAAAACCACATTTAAATATTAAAGGTAATGCTGCTTTAAATAAAAAATGCAAAGCTACAGAGAAATTTCTGTCCTTGTTTCTGCTGATACATAACAAGATCAATGGAATTCAACTTCTATCCACAGGAACACATCCTTTGGCCCTATTCACTTCCTGGTCCGATACTATATCACACTAAAAATCTCCAAATAACAAGCCCTGACACTCACTACTTTTTCCAACTACTTTACACCAGGCTTATAATTTGAAGTACTATTTTTGTCACACCTGCACTGCACTCATTAAACCCTTCTATACTTACTTATGCACCATCAAGGGCTTAAGCCTAACTTCATCTGAACCTCCTTACTATTGCCCTATGTTACACTAGCATCAATACTGAATGACCACATTTAATCCTTCAGAGTGAAGAAACACTTAACACAGACTTCTGTTTCATATGTAATTAGGGAGGAAATGCATTGATTTCAGAATTACAGCAAAATATGTAAAAAACCCTTGTTCGTATCACTGCAAACTTCTAATACTTGCCATTACATGATTCCTTAGTAATACTGCAGGTACTTACTACTTGTCATTAGAGAACTGTAGAAATTAGTCTACTGCTGAAATTTTACTTTTCATTCTTGAATGTTCTAGAAGGGCTACAGACAGGATTAGTGCCTTTCTTGTTAACAAAAGATCCAAGGAATCCAAGTGCAAATTATTCTCCAGGCCTCATTGCCATTGTAGACTTCTCTATTTACCAGCTGACCACGAGTCATAAACAAATTTTGCAGCTATTGTATCTTCAACCGCCATCCCTAAAAAAGAATTATAGTTACCTTCAAAAAATTCTTCATCTGTACAGAACAATTTAGCTTCCAAGGGGAACGAGGAGACTTGGGAAATTATCTAACTGGACAGGAACAGAAAGAATTCCCCATCCCAAACAGTGTTACATTCAAACTTTATAGCCATCATGTAACTCTTAGGTGTGCTATATAAACTTAATGTAATCACATGAATATTCAATGTTAGTATCACATCTTGGCCCTTTTGGACACGTCACGCAGCTCATAGGGTGGCCATCCATCAGCACTCCCACTCTTTCCCCCAAACATCAACTCCAACCCCACACAGGACACTGTCTGATTGTCTGTGGATCACACAGACCCCAGGATTGTAACAGCAGGGAGTTCAGGTTGAAACTGTATTAATAATTGCTGCACTCATGTGTTGAACAATAGATATGGAGAATGTACTTCCTATTGTTTGTTTGCTTTCCTATCACTTTGCATTACATCAGTCCTGAGAGATAAATGAAAAGGGAAATAAAAAGGGAAAATGCAAATCACATTCTAGTTTCCTGTAGACAGTGCATTGCCACAGCCGTTTTGAAGATGATCAGCAGCTTTCCCACGCATGGGGGACCTACTAAATAACAAGGCATTGTTTTCTGTCAGACTTGAACACAGGAGGGGTTGTTCTTACCCAGTGATTTAAACACTGTTGTTTTCTCAGGCAGGGCTGGTTTTGTACCATTCACTACCTCTCCCAGCTCAGCAAAAATCTCTGCCTGTGGAACAAATATATTTATACATTCAAAAACATAATATCCATACATATGGGAAAAGAAAAACTTTGAGTGACTTCAGAAAGAAAGAGCTCCTCCAGTTTTGCTGTCCCAGAACTGATTCCTTTCCATAGTACAGAACATCAGTATTCAGATAAATAATACAAGTACTGGACAGAAATCACAGAGGAGTGAAATGGTCTTCAGGAAAACAAAACAAAACCAAAAACAGTTGGCAGACTTTCCTTTGTCAGTAAGAGGATATATATTTTTTTAATTCTTATTATTAATTTACAGTGGGTAGCTTGCTACTTATCTAACAAAACACATGGAATTCCATACACCTTACCATATCTGGACCTCACATTAAACCTCAAAAGTGGAAATTATATTTATTCTGCAAAAATATTTAAAAGAAAAGAGAAAATTCCATTAAACCTATGAGCTCCTGCCATGAAATTTCTGCAGATTACTAACTGCTTGACTTCTGTCATACATCCTCTGGAGACCTGATGTGTCAATCACACTGAAATCTTATGGGAAGAACGTTACAAGTTTCAATAAATAAATCTGAAAAATATTTACCATAACTACCAAACATTGCAGAAATGTAGGTCTTTCAAAAGCAATACATTGTTATTGTACACAAAGGCCAATGCTGAAAACATGCAACTGCAATATGGTGTCATGTAATGGTTGATACAAAGGTTACGTGGTTTTCACATAGACATATAAAAGTCTCAGTCTGAAACCAGTTCATCCTTCACTCTGTGCCTGGAAAGTTTTAACAACTACATTTGATGCTCTAAAAAGCTCCAGTGCAGCACACCAGAAACAACTCATTCCAAACACAAGCCAAAAGCCACAAAGATAAAGTCCATAATTTCAGAAAGTCATACCCCTGATAATATAACATCTCCCGATTCCAAAAGAGCAGCCTCTCTGGAATCCACAAACAGAACAGAATTCTTCATCAGCTCATCATCCAGTTCCCTCCAGTCTGGTCTGCTTGCTCCAACAGCTAAAACAACAAAAACGATAAACAACAAAAATGATAAACATGGGAGAAATGTTTTAAGCAAATTCAATCCACTTTGATTCGGTGATGACACAAGGCATAAGGTTATACAGTCGACAACTCTTCTGCACACAAAAAGCAACCTAGTTCTTCAACTGTCAAATTAACAGGTGTGTTGCTTTTTATTTTATAAACAGAGTTAGCCAACATCTAATACAGCTCTAAAGCATTCAATATTTGATTTGTCAGTAGAATACCCTTGTCAGCAGACTCTGGATAGCTATGGCCTCAGAAAGTCATCTCTCTTGCCTTTCACCAGATAATATAAAACGCCCTGATTTTTATAGTGCTATTATTTTACTCAGATTGTGCTTGGTATGTGTGTATAAAGAACAATAGGATTTGACAAATCCCTCAAATATCCTGAGCAGAAGGGAACAAAAGTATTGTGCAACAGACTTGTTCATGCAGCCAGAGTTCAGTGTTACTAGTTATGATTTTTAAACCTACAGTCTTCTCCTATTTCCTCGTAACCTTATTAGCAGCATAAATTGAGCAGACTATGGATTTTCAAAGAAATCAAGGAGTCTAGCTTTTTAAATACAGCAAGACCACTATTAATTTGTTACAGAAAAAAAGAAAATCAAAACCAGTTATACTACAGTCAAATGTTTAAATGCCCAACTATTATGGAATAATAAATCCCGTGTTGCCTGAATGTCTTTTCAAACAGCATGAAATGCTTCAATGGAGAGGGGAGGAAAAAAAAGGCTGCAAAGAAGGGAGAAAGGTCTTTGTGTATGTCGCCTCAGTGACTATAGACATTAATTGATTTTGGTTGTAATTCTGGCTTCCATGCTGTGACATAACACAGACGGCAACATTCAACAACAAAGGACTAAACCGAGTTTGAAAAATTGGTAGGATGCTGCCTATGTGGGACCTTCCTTTAAACTGTTCCTTTTGACAAGTTGCCTTTGTCTTATTATTGTGCTATTTGGAAAGCACACAAGGTCATCTGAACCAGGCCCATGATGAATCAAAAACACATGTGGGTGTGACCAGAGACTCCAGACAATAGTGCAACATCATTACAAAACAGGCAAAAAAAAAAACCCCAAACAAACAACAAAGCCCCCCCAGACCTCACCATAATTAGAGGTCAAATTAAAAAGTACTTAACTCAGTTATTAGCACCAACAGATTTTGATGCCGAACAATGTGATTATAAATGTATCCTTTAAACAATGGAAACATAGCATACCATTAATATGGGCACCTGGCTTTACCCAGTCTCCAAATAAAATTGGCGTTGTTGCCATAGTGACTGTTATAATCACATCAGCCCCAGTAACTGCCTCCTGAGCAGAAGAGCAGACCTGTACTGGACCATTAACTGAATCAGCAAACTTCTCCGCTTTCTCTTTAGTGCGATTCCATATCCTGACCTTTAAGAAAAAGACAAACAGATAAGCTTGGAGAATTTCTTCTTGCTGAAACAGAACACTTAGTTTAGTAGATAGTTACACATCTCCTAAAGGTGGGAGGGTTTTTTCGCATTGTTCTCATCATACAAGTGGCTAAATTTCATGTGTGTCCAGCTACATCCAAATAACTGCTTTGTGATGCCAGAACAACAACTCCTTGTAGAGCTGTATTTAGAAAATGCAAATATTCCCAACAAATATATTAAGGGAAAGGTACAGAAAGCTTATCTGAGTAAGGCATAAACAGTAGGATTTCCTCAAAAGAGAAAAAGCCACCCAAAATGACTTTGTTTCAAATCCCCTTGCACCACCCCTTTTTTTTTTGAAGGCCAAAATAAAAAAAAATTAAAATCTACAGCTGTTCAGAGTATTCTTGGATTTCATAGAAACAGAATCAAAATATAATTAATGCCTTAAGTTCTGTGGTAGGTTGACTTTGGCTAGATGCCAGGTGCCCAACAAGCTGTTCTATCACTCCCCTGCTCCACAGGCCTAAGGCAAGGGTGAGAAAATAAAAATAAGGGCAGTTTAACAAAACAGAAGTAAAGTCCATGCATGAAAGCAAAGGAAAACAAAAGGTTTATTCTTTACTTCCCATCAGTAGGTGATGTCCAAACACTTCCCAGGAAGTAGGGCTTCAGTACACACAATGGCTATTCCAGAAGACAAACATCGTAACAAATGCTCCATTCCCCTTCTCATTTCTCTTTGCTTTTATTGTTGAATAAAAGCATGCCATATGGCATAGAATATACTTTTGGTCAGTCTGGATCAGCTGTCTTGGCTGTATCCCCTCCCAAGATCTTGCCTACACCCAGTCTACTGGCCTTTGGAAGGGGTATGTTGGAGAAAGCCTTGATGCTGTGCAACACTGCTCAGCAGCAGCCAAAACACTCGTGTGTTATCAACACCTTCCAGCTACCAACACAAAGCACAGCACTATGAGGGCTGCTGTAGGGAAAATTAACTCCATCTCAGACCGACTTAAAACAACTTCATTGACTGCACTTTATTTAGAAGTCATCCTGAAATATAGTAAAGAAAAGTAGATGTATTATGTTAATAAGTCTCCATTACCTCTTTAAACGTGAACAGCTCTGAGAAGATATCATAATGGCTGTATGCTTGAACACCAGCTCCCAAAATGCACAGAACTTCTGCAAAAGCTGGCTTTAACAGCTAAACAGTATCAAATGTAAAAAACAAACACACACATAAGGACAATATATTCACAACATAAAAAACCCTACAGTATACAGAAAAACCACAAGAGAAAGCAATAGCCTTAGTCTTTTTAAACAAAGAAAATATTTGTATGCAAAAACCAATACTGATATATATTAAGCTGAAACAATATTAAATTACCTATATAATTCTCTTAATGCAAAAGCTACTGTCAATAGCACCTAAGTACATCTTCGCTTAATTCCAGATTTTGATTGCCTGACTTGAAATTCAGTCTTAACATGCAACAGCATGAGCCGATGCAAACTGTGGGGCCTTGGCTCACTAATATTAGCATAATGTATTACACCTATGTGACTAATTAAGTGTCCTGCACTGGTTGAAAACAGGGCTGAGAATACTGAAAGCTATCAGTACTGAAAGCAGTAGCTTCATGGGTAAACTGGTTCTGGTAGCCCCCCACTTCACCTTTTTCAATTCTGTGAAGCCATAAATCATACCCTGAGCTTATCTGGCCACTGTGAGAGCCATAGTAATATGCATCCAGCACTGTAAAAACAGGGATGGTTTTAAGGAACACATACTAAAATTCAGTTACATAGTTGCTTTTAGTTTTATGGTTTAGTTCTTGCCTGTGGTACACCAGTAATTGGCAAAGGGGAAGAGAGGACTGCTGGAGTCCAGCCTTAAGCTATCCTTGTGTCTTGTTTATGCATTTGCTGTGGGCACTTCTGTGTACAAAGCTTTAGAATAGTCTAGACTCTCGCCACTTATTCTGCTGCAAATAAATTGAAAAAAATCTCATTTACCCTATTTTTCAGCATCAAGAAGTCTTTTTAATGTTCCTTTCAAAGACACTGAAGCACTGATTTCAAAGGTTCCTTGCATAAAAGCACAAGTCTTTGAAAAGCAACTGCCATAAAGAGGACAAGATGACAACTATGAGCTGAACTCAAACACTCCTGAAAATTCCCTCAACAGCTAACAATGAAGGATCTAATCTTGAAGTCCCTTCAGCAGCCAAGCTCCTCTGAGGCCAGCAGAGCCCTGACTGTATAAGAACTGTCAGAACTGTCTAAGTACATAATGGTGGAGATGAATGATGTCCTATAGCCTCATGTCCAAGGAATCCGATGTAAATTATTCTGTCCCTTGGTACAGGGGAAGCTCCTGGGGACAGGTTCTTCACTCCAATTTTGTGTCACTTTAGTTCTATTGCCATGGACAGAGTTACTCTGGCATGAAGACCGCCACTAACGAAGTGGTGAGGTCAGCCTTCATTCTGATGCAAAACTGACGAGTGAAAAAACAGAAGTACTTTTCATCTCAGGCCCTCTTCTTATTGCCTCATCTTTTGAGATGAGGACTAAAGCCCTGTGCTGTTCAATAGACGGTGATTTCTCTCTTCCCACTATTAGCAACCCAGGCAAATAGAGTTTTAAAAAAAGAATTAAAATCCAACAATTTCCAACTGAAATGAGAATAATGTAAAGCAACATACAGTAAGATATATCTCACTTTCCTTCAGACACTGAAACTTATGGCTGTTGTCAGGGACAGTCATCTGGAGACCTTCCAGTTACATGAGAGAAACTGGCAGACACCTCTGGACAAGTAATCCATCCAACTATGCTGGGCATCATGCATCTGAGGAGGACCCACACTACCCACTGGAAATTTGCTTCCCCCCCTGCCCCTTTCTCCAGGTCCAGAGCAACCCACCTGTCCCGGACCAACAGTAGAAAACTAATATCTAAACAAATTGAATTTATCACCTCAGCAACAACACCCAAATCCATAAAGAAGCTTGTTCTAAGTAGATAATAAAGAAAAAGGCGGAGAAAGCCACCTCTGGAAATTCCCAGAAAAGTGTGCAGAACAAGATACAACAAAAACGTAGCTCAGATTCCTTCTTCAATCTCAAAGTGCTGAAGTCAAACATGACTCGCTCAAACCAGAAAATTCCAAATTTAAGTCTTACCTGTATATGTGTAAATCTGGTAAGTTGTATTAGATGAAAAGTGACATACACTGAAAGCTGCTTACCGCATTCCTTCTAGCTTTACAGCGTTACACATAATAACTAGACATAGTAAATCCGTCCCAACTTACACAGCAGAAGACATACCTTGGTAGCAATTGCAGAAACTGCAGCTGTTCGTTTTGCTGTAATGACACTGCCGTCTAGGAGCTTTAAAAAAAATAATTAAAAAGCAGTTCAAACAGCCTGAAATGAACACTGAAAATTGTGAATAAGTACCAAACATCTTAAGATGATTTGTGAATTATTTATTACTGGGCACAGATTAAAAAAAAACAAACCAAATAAAAAAACCAAAACAGTTGGTAATTACTGTTATAGCATCCACACACTGTAAAAGAAATTTTTTTTAAAAATCACCATATGTTTAAACTGGGTAGTCTGACTATTCCAATACTTCCAAGTCCTTCCACTGGAAAAAAATCAAGTGAAAGCTGAGCCATCCCTAACTCACACAGCTGTTCGCACACTGCACTTCCTTAGCCCTCCAAGGGAGCAAATCAACCCAACAGCAATCATTGGCACTCCAGTAAGACAAGGGACCTGTGCAAATTGCCATCTGTTCAGAAATCCTGCACTGTCTGTGCAGAGGGGTGAAAAAGAACCATAGAATTCCTTTTATGTGTACTGCACACAGTGGGGCACTCCAACCTCCACACCTATTAGTTACTGTCTTCACATGAACTAAGAGGCTTAAAAGTGACATATTCTGATACAGATTAGCAATAAAAGCCCAACAGAGCTTTCTTGGTCAGTTTTGGCCCTTAAATAATCATTAATAGAGAAGTGCAATTAAAATGGTCAATATACTTTAAAAAAAGCCAACAACNTATGGTTTAGTTCTTGCCTGTGGTACACCAGTAATTGGCAAAGGGGAAGAGAGGACTGCTGGAGTCCAGCCTTAAGCTATCCTTGTGTCTTGTTTATGCATTTGCTGTGGGCACTTCTGTGTACAAAGCTTTAGAATAGTCTAGACTCTCGCCACTTATTCTGCTGCAAATAAATTGAAAAAAATCTCATTTACCCTATTTTTCAGCATCAAGAAGTCTTTTTAATGTTCCTTTCAAAGACACTGAAGCACTGATTTCAAAGGTTCCTTGCATAAAAGCACAAGTCTTTGAAAAGCAACTGCCATAAAGAGGACAAGATGACAACTATGAGCTGAACTCAAACACTCCTGAAAATTCCCTCAACAGCTAACAATGAAGGATCTAATCTTGAAGTCCCTTCAGCAGCCAAGCTCCTCTGAGGCCAGCAGAGCCCTGACTGTATAAGAACTGTCAGAACTGTCTAAGTACATAATGGTGGAGATGAATGATGTCCTATAGCCTCATGTCCAAGGAATCCGATGTAAATTATTCTGTCCCTTGGTACAGGGGAAGCTCCTGGGGACAGGTTCTTCACTCCAATTTTGTGTCACTTTAGTTCTATTGCCATGGACAGAGTTACTCTGGCATGAAGACCGCCACTAACGAAGTGGTGAGGTCAGCCTTCATTCTGATGCAAAACTGACGAGTGAAAAAACAGAAGTACTTTTCATCTCAGGCCCTCTTCTTATTGCCTCATCTTTTGAGATGAGGACTAAAGCCCTGTGCTGTTCAATAGACGGTGATTTCTCTCTTCCCACTATTAGCAACCCAGGCAAATAGAGTTTTAAAAAAAGAATTAAAATCCAACAATTTCCAACTGAAATGAGAATAATGTAAAGCAACATACAGTAAGATATATCTCACTTTCCTTCAGACACTGAAACTTATGGCTGTTGTCAGGGACAGTCATCTGGAGACCTTCCAGTTACATGAGAGAAACTGGCAGACACCTCTGGACAAGTAATCCATCCAACTATGCTGGGCATCATGCATCTGAGGAGGACCCACACTACCCACTGGAAATTTGCTTCCCCCCCTGCCCCTTTCTCCAGGTCCAGAGCAACCCACCTGTCCCGGACCAACAGTAGAAAACTAATATCTAAACAAATTGAATTTATCACCTCAGCAACAACACCCAAATCCATAAAGAAGCTTGTTCTAAGTAGATAATAAAGAAAAAGGCGGAGAAAGCCACCTCTGGAAATTCCCAGAAAAGTGTGCAGAACAAGATACAACAAAAACGTAGCTCAGATTCCTTCTTCAATCTCAAAGTGCTGAAGTCAACCATGACTCGCTCAAACCAGAAAATTCCAAATTTAAGTCTTACCTGTATATGTGTAAATCTGGTAAGTTGTATTAGATGAAAAGTGACATACACTGAAAGCTGCTTACCGCATTCCTTCTAGCTTTACAGCGTTACACATAATAACTAGACATAGTAAATCCGTCCCAACTTACACAGCAGAAGACATACCTTGGTAGCAATTGCAGAAACTGCAGCTGTTCGTTTTGCTGTAATGACACTGCCGTCTAGGAGCTTTAAAAAAAATAATTAAAAAGCAGTTCAAACAGCCTGAAATGAACACTGAAAATTGTGAATAAGTACCAAACATCTTAAGATGATTTGTGAATTATTTATTACTGGGCACAGATTAAAAAAAACAAACCAAATAAAAAAACCAAAACAGTTGGTAATTACTGTTATAGCATCCACACACTGTAAAAGAAATTTTTTTTAAAAATCACCATATGTTTAAACTGGGTAGTCTGACTATTCCAATACTTCCAAGTCCTTCCACTGGAAAAAAATCAAGTGAAAGCTGAGCCATCCCTAACTCACACAGCTGTTCGCACACTGCACTTCCTTAGCCCTCCAAGGGAGCAAATCAACCCAACAGCAATCATTGGCACTCCAGTAAGACAAGGGACCTGTGCAAATTGCCATCTGTTCAGAAATCCTGCACTGTCTGTGCAGAGGGGTGAAAAAGAACCATAGAATTCCTTTTATGTGTACTGCACACAGTGGGGCACTCCAACCTCCACACCTATTAGTTACTGTCTTCACATGAACTAAGAGGCTTAAAAGTGACATATTCTGATACAGATTAGCAATAAAAGCCCAACAGAGCTTTCTTGGTCAGTTTTGGCCCTTAAATAATCATTAATAGAGAAGTGCAATTAAAATGGTCAATATACTTTAAAAAAAACCAACAACGCAGGCTCTGAATACTATTGCCTGTTATATCCACTGTGAATCTCTTCAGATTTAACCTCAGAGAGTTTAAGATAATTATTTTATTCCTCTAAGTTTTGTTTCCCTTTTAAATGCAAGGCAAACTTTTTCCGATCATTTTTGTCTTTTAATCATCTCTGAGCCAACAGATTCCCACAGATTCATCACAAGCAGCAGCAAAGATCAGAGAGAGTACAGTTTAACACATATGAAAGGTATAAGGCTTTAGGTCAAATCCTCATTTGACACAAATACGTTTTCATTTGTGACGCAAGTAAATAGACCAATTTGCTTCAGCTTGAGAATCAGGAAGACCAATGGCACGTTAATAGAGAACGCAGAAGCGTGCACGAAACTCACAGCTTTTAAAGAGCCATTTCTTGGGTCAAATAAAAGGACGGTCGCTTGGTGAGAAGGGGCAGATGAATCCTTCTTATGCTCATAGAAAGTCACCAGTTTGGTTGTCAGCGCATCATCTACAGCGCTGTAAGCAGGCATGACTCCCAGGAACCTTGGAAGATAATTACTTATATCACTTCAGCACCTCCAGCAAAGGATCTTACGGCTCAGTATCAACGATTCTCTGATGCTCTAATTCCACCACCCCCGCCCCGTCTCTTCCCCGCCGCAGGCCGGCCGGCCCGCCCCCCCTCAGTTCCTCGCTCCGGAGGGTCCGCTCGGCGAGCGGCGGGCGAGCGCGGATTTGCCCTCCCCGTCCCACTCCGCGGCTCTGACAGGCCGGCCCCTCGCAGCGTCCACCCCACTTATCCCGGCGCCGGGAACGCATCCTCGCGGTCCGCCCGCCTCACCCGCCGTGCCGGGGCACCGGCACTACGGTGCGCACGGGCTGCACGACGCCTCCCGCCGCGCCGGCCGAGAAGTTGGCCAGGGCGGCCTCCAGCGCCGGGAGCAGGAGGCTAGCACGGTGTAGGTGTTTCTCCACCTCCTCGGCACCGATGAACACAGGCGGAGTCGAGCCCATGGCGAGCACCGGGAGGAGAGGACGGAATGAGACAAGGTTGTACGCTGTACACAGCGCACCACCAGGCCTTCTCGCACTGCCGCTAAGAACTCGGCGGGGGCCGGCCGGGCGCAGCTCGGTCCAGTCCCACTGCTGCCCGCCCCGCGATGGCACCGCCCCGCGCCCCACCCCGTACCCGCCCTGCATGTCGCCGGCGGCCCATGTCCCTTCTGGGCCGCGCTCCCCTCACGGGCACGGCGGACTCCCACCCCGAATCCCCGCCAGAACCGCTAAGGACCGCGCCGCGGTTCCAGATGTATTCCGACGCTCCGGGAATGGCCGCGCGCCCCTCAGGCGCCGCCGCGGGGGAAGGCGGCTGCAAACGCCAGAAAATGGATCTGTTGTGATTTTATTTACAGCTTGCCCCAGCCCGGGAACATAACCGGGACCCCTCGCCCAGAGGGGTTGAGCAGCACCCCGGTAACCTGAAGGCGGCGGCGCTCTGCGCATGCGCACAGCCGCCCCTGTCCTACAGAGCGTCGATCTCTGCTCGAAGTGTGATTCTACCCATGAGCAGTAGAGTTCGCGCATTTGAGCCACAGTCAGCGCGGCGCAGGGCGTGCTGGGAAGGCAGAGTCTTCCTCCGGGACAGCCATTTTATTCTTCTCGCTGCGGCCGACCTTAGGGGCGCTGAAGGATGAAGGGATTGACGGTGGCTGCGCGTTCCTTTTCGGTGAGGGTGGTCTGGTGGCGTTGTGTGCAGCAGGGGAGTGGCACAGATGGTGCTGACAGCGGCTGTCCGGGCCCTGGGAGGTGCGGGCGGTCTTGACCCCAAGACAGCCAGCCCCGGGGCGGTGAGCCGAGCGGGTGGGCAGGTGGCCAAGCGGGCTGCATCTTTGCCTGTGGAGCTGTCAGCAAGGGGTGGGGGTTAGATCTGGGGTTGAGCCGGCCGGGTGGAAGGCGGATCCCGGTAACAAGGCTGAAGGTCAGACGGGCCGCGGGCCGGGCCCTGGTCGACCTGTGCGTAAGCTCCGTGGCCGGGAGCTCCCGCTGGGGTGAGGGGCTCCCCGGGGCCTCACCCAAAGCGTTTCCGGGAGCAGCCAACGAGGCAGGGCCATCTGTGTGGCCGCAGAGAGGGGAGGAGGGGTCTTTGAAAGTGTTCTTTCTCGCTGGGGAAGCTTGAGCTGCTTGTGGCAAGGGGGTGCCCTTGGCAAGTGGGGTTGGAGTTGTGCCGGAGGTGCGGAGGGGACAGAGGGCTTGTTCTGCTGCAGAAAATCTTACCGAGCTGGCGGACAGCTGGAATATAACTTGTTGTGAAGTCTCTGTTCAAAATGCTTCAGTAGGACAGCAAATTGCTTGTGAGTCAATTTTAGACATGCACTAGTAATTCATAAATAAGTAGGCTTAGAGGTTAAAATAGGGTGTCAACGAATTTCTGGTGGGAGAAGAAAGTTCTTCCTGACTCAAAATACACTGAATAGAGTTTGTAGTAAAACAAGGGGAATTATGTCATTGGTATTACTACAGCTGAGTGCAGCAGCACTGTTGTCACTTGACTTTTACTTTTAACATACATGGGGATTGTTTGGTTAGTTTTTGTTTTGTTGTTTTTTTTTTAATATGAAGAGTAGTAAATACATTTATTTTATAAGTAAAAGGAACGACCAAAATGGTGGAAGTGACTCTTAACAGTTCAGATTCAGAATCAGTTGTGTTGTCATTTCCATTGACAGCTGCTGAAGAAGGCACATGTACTGTTCTCTTTGGGCTGGGGGTCCGCATTACTGCTGGGCAGACTGGGTGCTGATGTATGGGCTCGCAGTGTACAGTCAGTGTGCATAGGTTGGTGTTCCCAGAGGTGACCTATTAGTTAAACTGCCTACACCTTTAGAAATTAAAAAAAAAATAATTAGTTAAACTGTCTAAACCTACACAATTAGAAACTTATCTCCAAAGTTGTGTGGGTCCAGTATTATTCAATATATTCATAAATGACCTGGATGAGGGGATAGAGAGCACCCTCAGCAAGTTTGCTGACGACACCAAACTGGAAGGAGTGGCTGACACAGCAGCAGGCTGTGCTGCCATCCAGAGAGAGCTGGACAGACTGGAGACCTGGGCAGGGAGAAATTTAATGCATTTAATTTAGTGAATTAATTAAATTAAATTAATTTAACAAGAGCAAGTGTAAGGTGCTGCATCTGGGGAAGAACAACTCCATGTATCAGTACAGGCTGGGGGCTGATCTATTGGAGAGCAGCTCTGGAGAAAGAGACCTGGGGGTCCTGGTGGACAGGGGGATGCCCATGAGCCAACAATGTGCCCTTGTGGCCAAGAAGGCCAATGGCATCCTGGGATGCGTTAGGAGAAGTGTGGCCAGCAGGTCAAGAGAGGTTCTCCTCCCCCTCTACTCTGCACTGGTGAGACCCCACCTTGAGTACTGTGTCCAGTTTTGGACACCCCAGTTCAGAAGAGACAGAGATTTACTGGAGAGGGTCCAGCGCAGGGCTACCAAGTTGATGAAGGGAGTGGAGCATCTCCCTTATGAGGAGAGGTTGAGAGAGCTGGGGCTCTTTAGCCTGGAGAAGAGGAGACTGAGGGGGGACCTCATCAATGTCTATAAATATCTTAAGGATGAGTGTAGGGAGGATGGAGCCAGTCTCATCTCCTTGTCATCCAATGACAGGACAAGAGGCAGTGGGTGCAAGTTGGAGCACAAGAGGTTTAGGGTAAACACAAGAAAAAACTTTTTCACTGTGAGGTTGATGGAGCTCTGGAACAGGCTGCCCAGGGAGGTTGTGGAGTCTCCTTCTCTGGTGACATTCAAGACCCACCTGGATGTGTTCCTGGGTGACTTGGTCTAGGTGATCCTGCTCAGGCAGGGGGGTTGGACCAGATGATCTTCTAGGTCCCTTCCAACCCCTAACATTCTGTGGTTCTGTGATTCTGTGAACTCATCCACTCTCTTATGCTTTCTCCTCTAGAAGAGACTTTACTCACTTAAAGTAGCTCCTAAAGTTGCAACCTCGGCAACTGCAGAACGAGTGAAGTTGTCTCCAGAGTCTGAGGATCTTGAGGTCAGTCAATGCTAGTATGTTTTTTCTCCTTTTTATTTTTAACTCAGTCAAAGCAGAACTGTGACAGTACTTCCAGCACATGGCTAAACCTATTTTTTCTTTTTTTTTTTTTCTTTTTTTCTTTTTAATACAGATCACAAAGTTGCCAAATGGCTTAGTTGTTGCATCTCTGGAAAACTTTTCTCCAGCTTCAAGAATTGGTGTGTTTATTAAAGCAGGCAGCAGATATGAAACTGCCAGTAACTTGGGAACTGCTCACTTACTTCGTCTTGCATCTAATCTGGTAGGTGTTTATTCTTTGTTATTATGTTTGGAGTAGATGAAATGGTAGAAGGTTTATGATCAGAAAAAGAAACTATGCAGTAAAATTTAATGTAAGAGATCTTAAGAAAGTGTAAAATAGTGTACATTGATTCTTTGTTACCTGTTTCAAATGCAGGAGAAATGTCTTCTTCCTCCATGACAGGAAGTGATATTTATTTAGAATTATACTCTCCAGTGGTGTCTAAAATGACATCTTTATATATATAAAAATATATCAAGCTATGCACATAACTCATTTTATTTAAGCTGCAGTAAAAGTTAATTTGGGTGGCTGATACCAGTTGTGTGTGTGGAATATTTCTGAGTAGGTTTTCTTGCTACTGCCATCAAGATACGTTAAGCTACTTCTTTTCCCTTCATGTTTTATGTCTAGCTTCAGTTATACAAGATGCTGTGGGGACAGATACGTATCAGCAGGGTCAAAGAGGAATCAAATTCATTGGTGCTTAAACAGATGCTCTAAGGAATAACTTCTGTAGGCACTGCAGGAATCCCTCTGTTAAACAGCTTCTGTGGCTGCTGTGGGGTGCAGAGCACTGGTTTAGATGTCCCATGGGCTCAGACCACTGTGGCCATTGCCTGTGTTCGGTTGATCTCTGTTGCTGGGTGGCCTGAGCTGCAGGTGTAAACACAGCCTCTCTCACATGCCAGCCAGGCTGCGACAACCAGAGCTGCACAGCACCACTGACATGTCTTTGATTGCTGTTGTATGGGTTCAGTCCACATTACTTTTAGGCAGGAAAGAAATCATTCCCAGCTGCTTATTACCACCTTCCCAACTGCTGCCCAAAGTTACTTTCCTTGACAGTTAGTGCAGTAATATGTGTAGGCATTCCTTGCCCTATATTGTCAAGCTTATCTAATTCAAAGAATCCTATTGATGTTCAATCAAACGTGGATCATTCTAGAATGAGGCTGGGGAGCATATACATGAGCAGTTAAGGTGAAAAATCGGAGAGGATGATAGAAATTATTTGGAGTATAGATGCAGTAAGCTGGCTCAACTTTTCAAAATAGCTTCTATATAAATGAATAAACAGACAACTTAATTTTGCCTGAGCACTGAACAACACTTGGCAATTTTATTTTTAAAGTAACTAGAATTTTAAGTTGTCTTTTTTTTTTTTTTTAAATAGACTACTAAAGGAGCATCTTCTTTCCGAATTACTCGTGGCATTGAAGCCGTTGGGGCCAACCTAAGGTTTGTTACCACATAGAAAGATTATATCTCTTGGTAAGATGCAAAGAAGCTGAATGACTAAAGGAAACTTAAAACAATAAGCATAACAGTAACAGGCAGATAATCTCAGTGTGGTGAATGTTGACAAGGATTGTCTTTTGTACTTCTCATTCCATTAAGGTTCAAGAGTGCACTTATGATTTGGATTTTAAGAACACTTAACAGAACATAAATGTTGTGTACCTGAAAGAAATATAATTTGTCCATAAAGCTTGATGCTCTTTCTGCATTTTCAGGCTTTGAGATTGAAGATTCTGATATCAGTGGATTATTTTTTTCCCCTCAATCTTTTGTGAATAGATACCACTCATCATACTGCAATTTTGGGAACAATTCAGACAATAGTTATCTTTCATGATTTGAGATGTTAAAGCCTAGAAAACTAAGAGAAATAAAAGAGGAATCTTGCTGTGCCTGCTTTCTTGCAGTATTATCTTGAAATCATACAGTAAGATGTTCTATATAGAATTTGGTTAAAAACAGTGTTATATATGACTTGACTTCTATGCTTTTTTTTGTTGCTGTTAATCATAAATGTTGCTTTTGAATCAAATGGAAAAGACCAATGATGTTTTCTGCCCAAAAGAGATTAATTTATAAATTGCTTTGTTTAATACATACATTTTTTTTTAGGATTTGCTGTTTAGCTTTATTTGTTGTTTTACCTTCAATTCTCATGGTGTTTTAAATTCTGATGGTCACAAAACACTAAAATATGAATTTTAGTTAAGTCTATTTCTGTTGTTTATGTATTACCACTCCTTTATACAGTCATTTCAAGCAGATATTCTAGTCAGTATCTTGCTAATGAATGAATCAATTAAGAATGTGTGAAAATCCAATTCTTTGTTCTCTGCTGAAATGTTTTGTATTTTTTCCCATTTAGTGTGTACTCAACAAGAGAGAAAATGACATACTCTGTTGAATGTCTGCGTGACTATGTGTAGGTATCTAGATATATTATAAACTGAATTATTGCATTCTTTACAAACTGCTCTGTAGTAACAGAAACCTATAATTTTACAGGGTAGAAGTAATACCTATGTCCATGTCTTTGTAATAAATCAGTAAACTACAGTATTAATATTTAGCATCTGTTTCATGTTACTGAGCATACAAATGTTCCGGAACTGAAGTTGAATTCTCTTACTTTGTACAGCAGTACAAATAACGTCTGTCTCAATTACTTTGTTGTAAATGTGTTGCTTACAGATTAGTTTGAATTGCTTTCAACTCCATAAGTGCTATGTCTGTTGTGTTTAATGCCTTTATAATGGTTTTGGTTTTTCCCTCTAGTGATACAGTAATGGAGTACCTTCTTAATGTCACCACAGCACCAGAGTTCAGACCATGGGAAGTAACTGATCTTCAGCCACAACTAAAAGTTGACAAAGCAATTGCATTTCAGAATCCTCAAGTTGGTGAGCATATTTTCCAATGCACTACATTGGCTTCACTGGAGTTTCTTTAAAATGAAAAACTTTGGAGAAAATACAGTTACTCTTTTATGCTGTCACACAATCGTTTTATTTTTCATATTTTCCCCCTTGGTGCATGTCTTTCTGTTGTTACATAGCTGTTTGGTTTATTTTTTAATAAAGCCATGATTTTTTTCACGTTATGCATAAATGTTTAGTAAGTAACCTGCTGAAGACATCTTACACCATTCTCCTCAACAATCATTTCAATTTTTTTGAATCACAAACAGAAAACAGGCAAGTCATGAGTGTTGTTGACCATATTTTTGCAGCAGCTTGTGTTTTGAAAACAATATTTAGGTGTTAGTCATCATTGTGGAAACAGAGTTCTGCAAAAGACTTATTGAATTTATATGTTTTTTTTGGTATAAAAACAGTATGTATTTTCATTATAGTAAAAATGGATTCCAGTTTTAGTCTTATAAATTCAGATTTGTGGTGTTTTGTTTTTGTTTAAAAAAAAAAAGGGCAAAACACAGAACCTCGGCCGTGTATTACATAAGTGTATTGCAACCTGTCTTTTATTAACTTCAGTGACCCAAGTTCACCCAGGTAGTTCTGCACAATAAACATGATTAGTACTACACTGTGATGTGTACTCACCTTCCTAAGCCATTACAGGTGACCACACAATGTTGGGCTGCAAAAATCTCTGGATTATATTTAAGTGCTACTATTTTAAAAATCTGAATTAAGAACAATCTGTTGTCTTGTTTTTGCGGTTTGTTTTGTTTTTTGGGTTTTTTTGATTGTTTTTTAAACCAGTATCAACTTCAGGTAGGTTTCATGGTAATTTAATATTTTCTGTAACAGTTAAGTTCATAATCATACCTTTGAAGAAATGAGGGCATCTTTTGAGAATATCAAACAGGAATGAGTAGAGTGCTATTGGATGCGAGAAAAAACTAATGAGAAGGGAACTGAAGAGATTAGAACCCTTCATGTGAATAGGGAGATAGAGGAGACATGACACAAAGCTACAAATAGTATTAAATCCAGCATATTCTTTCTCATGCTTCAGAACAAGGGATGCTTGCAGTGATGATTCTGAAACTTAATTAAAAAGGTGCTGGGGTTTGATTTTTTTCTACAGCTCCCCTATCCTAAATACTAATTGCATTTATAGCTTACTGTTGAGGTGAAAAAGTGTAGAGCGTGTGAAGGTTACTAGAATTTTTATTTATTTTTCAGTAAATTACAAAAACCTAGAAGTCGTCAGGCCAAATTCTGTTGCCTAAGGAATTGGATTAAATGTCCATGTGTAGTCCAGGCCTGCTTCTGGAGATCTGGTTGTTTTTAAAGCAGACCACAGCTCTTATGTCACTTCAGTAACAGTTATATGCAGCATTTTCATTAAAAATGGCTCTTACAATAATCATTATCACTGCAACTTTGTTCCTCTTAGGAGTGCTGGAAAACTTGCATGCTGCAGCTTACAAGAATGCTCTGGCAAACTCCTTATATTGTCCAGATTACACAATTGGAAAAATCACTTCTGAGCAGGTAGGATTATTTGTGTTGTGTAGCAAATAAGTTTTGGTTTCTTTATCAAGGATAGATGAGAGAGAAAAAGAAATTTTATTAATTAGTTACTCTTTTTTTTAATTATTTTGGTACTATCATTAGTTTGTTAAAATAATTTACACGCAGCTTTTAATATTGATAAAGAACTCATGTTCACGTTTAGAAAGGTGGTTAATGTCAGTGGCTTTCTGTTGATGGGAAGGCTGTCACTGAAATGCAAGTGTTCTTGTATAAAAAGGTTTTGTAGTTGTCACTGGAGAGTGCATTAAATGCTGTTCTGTAGACAGTTCCTTTTTAGAAGCATGGGAGTTTGCTGCATTAAGAACTACTATGTCTTAACAGTGGATGTCAGAAACACATTTGCCATTTTTTGTTTGTAATATAAAATACCCTAAAATGTGAATTTACTGTTGCAGCTTCACCATTTTGTACAGAACAACTTCACAAGTTCAAGAATGGCTCTTGTAGGAATAGGTATGTATGTTCTTTAATGGACACTGCAATTCAGAAGGGAAAACTGTTGTAGAAATTTGAGTTCTTTGTAGAAGTAAAATGTTACGGTACACTTAAAATCCTTCTGTGTTAACTGCTGTAGATTTTCAGTGCCATTACCTGGAATAACTATTGTATTGCAGGTGTAAAGCACTCTGAGTTAAAGCAAGTTGCAGAGCACTTCCTAAATATCCGAAGTGGAGCTGGTATTTCCAGTGCAAAGGCTGTCTATAGAGGGGGTAAGTATGTATCCTGTATCTGTTCTGAATGACTGATTCTTCTGATTATTAGAAAGGTATTCTAAGCTATAACTGAAAACTATATAGTTGTACAGAATTATGCATTGCCTTTTATTCTGTTGTATTTTTAGGAGAAATCAGGCAGCAGAATGGTGATAGCCTTGTCCATGCTGCTATTGTAACAGAAGGAGCTACTGTTGGGAGTGCAGAGGCAAATGCATTCAGTGTTCTTCAGCATGTTTTAGGTGCTGGACCCCTTATCAAGAGGGGAAACAACGTTACCAGCAAGCTGTACCAGGGTATTGCTAAAGCAACTAACCAGCCATTTGATGTAAGTTCAAAGGGTTACAGAACTCTGATATTTTAAGTAAAATGCATATTATCTTTTGAGAAGTTACTGCTTCCTTCTAGAATCTTGGTTAGTTCATTCTTGCACATTATAGTATTTCAGAGGAGGCCTTCCAATCTGATCTTTGCATAGATGTTTACCTTCCTGAATTACAGTGTTTTAGGTACTAAAGTAATTACTTTTCTATGGTTGATGCTGAGTTGTTCTGATACTTGAAATGGCTGATGATAATGTTTGTTTGGCAGGCTTCTGCATTTAATGTTAATTACTCGGACTCTGGGCTCTTTGGGGTTTATACCATATCACAGGCTTCAAATGCTGGGGAGGTGAGTTACTGATTAAAAATTTAAATCTTAACAACATAACCCCCAAACTTGTGTTTTGATTTGAGGTATCGAAAAAAAAAAGTTCCATCTGTTTTTTTGTATAAGAATGCTGCATGTTCAGTTATGACTTACCTCTGTAAGCTGGGAATGAGACTTGCTTTCTGGGAAGTACAAAGGCCTACAATGAACTAGAGCTAGTAACATACCTTGAATTGCTGACGTGTAAGCTTAAGTATATCATGAACCATGTACTCACTTGGATATTTATTACAGTGCTTTTAGCTTGGTTTATAAAGCTGTTTAGGATTAAGTTCAAGCAGACATTCTTAACATTGTTGACTGCCCTCCCCTCAAGTTTCTAAGATGCCAGATAATAGAAATAACATCTCAAAGTTTAATACAGGAAGAGGTTTTCAGTTATTTATTTTTCCTTAGGTCATTAAAGCTGCTTTGAACCAGATAAAGGCAGTTGCTCAGGGCAGCGTCACTGATGAGGATGTCACAAAGGCAAAGTAAGTGTGTAAGAAACTGTCTTGTGAAGTTTAAAATGTAGCTATTTGTCAGACACTTAGGCTATTAAGTACAGCAGAGCTTATCGTTGTCCTGTTGTTACTTCAGTGGGGAACTGCTCCCTTTCCTGCATTAAAACTGAAGCACTGTCAAGAATCTCTCTTTAAGCTGTACAGATTCTCTGCTGGTGGTATTTCTAATGGAAACTTGTTTGTTAAGTGTAAATGTGTTCTGAAAACTGTTTCTGTGTAAGAAATTAGCAAGTATCATCAGATGCTGTCATTTTAATCATACTCTGTAGGATTAAGATATTTAAATTAGAATCCTAAATGGCATTATTTAGGTAATTCCCTTCACAGTCACACTCCAGCAATTCCCAAAACAATTAAATTAACCAATTTTCTAGGTCTTCAAAGAATAGAATTAATGAGGATCTGCGAGTTTAAAGCACTGAATTAGTGATGTTACATCCAAGTACTTGAAATATGTGCCCCTAGGAATATTTAAGATGGGGAAATAACTATTAGAGATGCAGTAATGGCAACAAACTTTTAGTTTCTAATTTATAGAGGGTTGTGCACATTAGCTGGTGCTTGCTCTCCAAGTAGTGTTAAACTGCACTGAGCCTCTAAAACTGTAGTTCTGCAGTACAGCAATATAGTTCAGATTCACTCAAGTAGCAAAATTAAAATATTGTCTATTGCATACATAAAAACTTACAAGTTGACACTTGTAAGCTTGATTATATAAAACATTATAACCTAGGTGTAGTTTGTTATGCCTTAAGTCACTAGTAGCTAAATTGTGAATTCTATGTCATTTATTACATCTAATGTCATTTTTATAATGGGACTACTTGTGCTTGTTGCCTGACTACAGAATTCTTCCATACTTGAAACCCTTTCAGAATGGAGAGGAATCTTGGTAGCATTATATGCACCAAAAAGTAATTTCACTTGTGGTAGGAAAGGTAATAACAGGACATACAAGCTCACTTACCCTTAATGATTTGTTTGATGGCAGAAACCAGCTGAAAGCCACCTATTTAATGGCAGTGGAGACTGCAGAAGGGTTACTGAATGAAATTGGCTCCGAGTCACTGGTCTCTGGCACACACACATCACCATCTGTTGTTGCTCAAAAAATCGACTCTGTAGCCACTGCTGATGTTGTGAATGTAAGTATGTGTCAGTATTTACAGGTGTTCTTCAGTTCATTTTAAGGGTTTTTTAATACAAAACTGTTGCTNATCAACATGAAATTCTTTGTAAGGGTGAAATTATGGTAGTGCAAATATATAAGCCGCAAGCCTCAGACTTCACTGTATTTCCTATTGTATGTATAAACTTGGTTGAAAAGGGATCTACCTTTGCACTTTCAAAGGTAATTAAGATACATCTAAGAGGAAATAATAGATATTCATTATTTAGAATTATTGTTGCTAATTAAAAAGGATGGAAAATGTAGATACAGGTAATTAAGTTGCATTATTTTGCTTTTTTAAATTATAGAGATAAAGGAGGCTATTATTAAAGTTTTTTTATGAACTTCCTATTATTTATAAGAATACATGAGTCTGATGTTGATGTCTTTACATTCTTAGCACTAATAGTTCAATAGCTTGGCAATACAAAATTTAAATCTTAACAACATAACCCCCAAACTTGTGTTTTGATTTGAGGTATCGAAAAAAAAAAGTTCCATCTGTTTTTTTGTATAAGAATGCTGCATGTTCAGTTATGACTTACCTCTGTAAGCTGGGAATGAGACTTGCTTTCTGGGAAGTACAAAGGCCTACAATGAACTAGAGCTAGTAACATACCTTGAATTGCTGACGTGTAAGCTTAAGTATATCATGAACCATGTACTCACTTGGATATTTATTACAGTGCTTTTAGCTTGGTTTATAAAGCTGTTTAGGATTAAGTTCAAGCAGACATTCTTAACATTGTTGACTGCCCTCCCCTCAAGTTTCTAAGATGCCAGATAATAGAAATAACATCTCAAAGTTTAATACAGGAAGAGGTTTTCAGTTATTTATTTTTCCTTAGGTCATTAAAGCTGCTTTGAACCAGATAAAGGCAGTTGCTCAGGGCAGCGTCACTGATGAGGATGTCACAAAGGCAAAGTAAGTGTGTAAGAAACTGTCTTGTGAAGTTTAAAATGTAGCTATTTGTCAGACACTTAGGCTATTAAGTACAGCAGAGCTTATCGTTGTCCTGTTGTTACTTCAGTGGGGAACTGCTCCCTTTCCTGCATTAAAACTGAAGCACTGTCAAGAATCTCTCTTTAAGCTGTACAGATTCTCTGCTGGTGGTATTTCTAATGGAAACTTGTTTGTTAAGTGTAAATGTGTTCTGAAAACTGTTTCTGTGTAAGAAATTAGCAAGTATCATCAGATGCTGTCATTTTAATCATACTCTGTAGGATTAAGATATTTAAATTAGAATCCTAAATGGCATTATTTAGGTAATTCCCTTCACAGTCACACTCCAGCAATTCCCAAAAC
>VYZU01014298.1:2851-24302 GCA_013401355.1 Ceyx cyanopectus | reverse complement strand
CACACACACACACACACACAATCTTTTGAAAAAAAACCCAACAAAAAACAAAACCAAAACAACTAATTTACAAATCCCAGCTGGCTGTCTTTTGATGACTTTACTTAGTTTATTAACAGTAGACCCTTTAATCCAATACCCCCAGCTACACTACTTTTACAGTGTATGTGAAATTCTCCTATACTTCATTTAAGTTTACCAAAAATGCCAAGTAGTAGTCATGGAAAACTTGGTATGAGTTCCAGTGCAGGTACTTTTGTGTCAAGACTTTTCGTCTTCCAAAGTCTAGAATATTTGGTGTGCTTAATAAAACAATTAGGTTTTCAATGATAAATTGACATAACTACTCCAAATGATCTTGTTGCTTATACATGAAGCAAACTTCTTAGAGGAATACATAGAAATTCTGAAATAGAAAACTTGTTTTTTCAGTTGTCATGAATTTGTGTTGCAGTAGCAACTAGCAATAGCTTTAGTAGTAAGAAGAGATCTACTGTATCTGATGGTGTAGTAATTACTCTAGGAATAACGATTTTCAAATACTTCATCCTTTTTATATCCATCATTCTGCCATTCCTGTTTAGATTAGAAAGTAACGAGCTGGATGAGAAGCAAGTTTACACAATAAAATCATGTACTTGTTGATGTTCTAAAGTAGTGTTGGAATTTGTTTGAGTAACTTGAAGCTGAGGCTGTGAGCATCGAGATAAGCTGCTGTAGCGGGTGTTGGCTTTTATCTGCCTTTCTGATCTGTTTGCAGGCTGCAAAGAAGTTCGTCAGTGGGAAGAAATCAATGGCAGCTAGTGGGGATTTGGGAAATACTCCTTTTCTTGATGAGCTGTAAAAAACAAAACTGGGATGCAGATTCAAGATGGACCTGAGCTCTAAGTCACCTCTTCTAAATAAAGTGCTACAAACTTGTTATTTATTAATTCAGTACTTTCAGAAAACTAATTGGAATAATTGTGGAGTTGCACTCATCAAATAAAGTGATGAGTTCATACACTTTGTGGTGAGGTCTTTTTCACTGAAAATGCTATCTAAAATGCTGCTAAGTGGCACTGTACACTGAAGGTACATTCATCACTGTCATTACGAAGTACAGCATCACAGTCTCTGTGCCTACTCTTTAAGTGTTTGGCCTGTATCAGATACCTGCCAAAGTTTGGATATTGATGATATGAGAAGGTGAATTCACAGCAGCAGGTCTGGGAGGATACTACTGAAAAGGGAATCACCACCCCTACTGGACGTGGTGTTGCCTTCATCCTCGGCATCTTCACTGGTGCTGAAATAAACAATATGATATTACCTTAACGTGGAATAATTCCCCTAGCCATTCAGTTAAGTAACGGAGTCCTAAGGTTTTTTCAAATACTTGTTCTAAACATGAGCTTCAGAACTGATGAGCTTACCTAATACCAAACAGGTCTGTAGTCCTTTGCACACTATTTATTTGGACTCTAAACAGCTAAGTTGTAATTTTGTCAACAGAAAAGCTACTCAAAATAGCAAGTAATTTGATTTATTTAAACATAATCTTAGAGGTTTAATCTTTCAAAGTCCCTTGCTGCATGAGCTTACTTTCTGCTGTACTAGCCTAATCTCATTTTAATAGTGCTGTTCCTTCACCTACCTCTGAGATTTCTATTAAAACTGTGTGCCTCAGGAAAACATCCCATCTAGATTAACTATACTTACTATATAAGCTATCTTTNACTGTAGTTCTGCAGTACAGCAATATAGTTCAGATTCACTCAAGTAGCAAAATTAAAATATTGTCTATTGCATACATAAAAACTTACAAGTTGACACTTGTAAGCTTGATTATATAAAACATTATAACCTAGGTGTAGTTTGTTATGCCTTAAGTCACTAGTAGCTAAATTGTGAATTCTATGTCATTTATTACATCTAATGTCATTTTTATAATGGGACTACTTGTGCTTGTTGCCTGACTACAGAATTCTTCCATACTTGAAACCCTTTCAGAATGGAGAGGAATCTTGGTAGCATTATATGCACCAAAAAGTAATTTCACTTGTGGTAGGAAAGGTAATAACAGGACATACAAGCTGCACAATATTCAGAAGTAAGTACTGCATGTGTAGCNCTTCATTTAAGTTTACCAAAAATGCCAAGTAGTAGTCATGGAAAACTTGGTATGAGTTCCAGTGCAGGTACTTTTGTGTCAAGACTTTTCGTCTTCCAAAGTCTAGAATATTTGGTGTGCTTAATAAAACAATTAGGTTTTCAATGATAAATTGACATAACTACTCCAAATGATCTTGTTGCTTATACATGAAGCAAACTTCTTAGAGGAATACATAGAAATTCTGAAATAGAAAACTTGTTTTTTCAGTTGTCATGAATTTGTGTTGCAGTAGCAACTAGCAATAGCTTTAGTAGTAAGAAGAGATCTACTGTATCTGATGGTGTAGTAATTACTCTAGGAATAACGATTTTCAAATACTTCATCCTTTTTATATCCATCATTCTGCCATTCCTGTTTAGATTAGAAAGTAACGAGCTGGATGAGAAGCAAGTTTACACAATAAAATCATGTACTTGTTGATGTTCTAAAGTAGTGTTGGAATTTGTTTGAGTAACTTGAAGCTGAGGCTGTGAGCATCGAGATAAGCTGCTGTAGCGGGTGTTGGCTTTTATCTGCCTTTCTGATCTGTTTGCAGGCTGCAAAGAAGTTCGTCAGTGGGAAGAAATCAATGGCAGCTAGTGGGGATTTGGGAAATACTCCTTTTCTTGATGAGCTGTAAAAAACAAAACTGGGATGCAGATTCAAGATGGACCTGAGCTCTAAGTCACCTCTTCTAAATAAAGTGCTACAAACTTGTTATTTATTAATTCAGTACTTTCAGAAAACTAATTGGAATAATTGTGGAGTTGCACTCATCAAATAAAGTGATGAGTTCATACACTTTGTGGTGAGGTCTTTTTCACTGAAAATGCTATCTAAAATGCTGCTAAGTGGCACTGTACACTGAAGGTACATTCATCACTGTCATTACGAAGTACAGCATCACAGTCTCTGTGCCTACTCTTTAAGTGTTTGGCCTGTATCAGATACCTGCCAAAGTTTGGATATTGATGATATGAGAAGGTGAATTCACAGCAGCAGGTCTGGGAGGATACTACTGAAAAGGGAATCACCACCCCTACTGGACGTGGTGTTGCCTTCATCCTCGGCATCTTCACTGGTGCTGAAATAAACAATATGATATTACCTTAACGTGGAATAATTCCCCTAGCCATTCAGTTAAGTAACGGAGTCCTAAGGTTTTTTCAAATACTTGTTCTAAACATGAGCTTCAGAACTGATGAGCTTACCTAATACCAAACAGGTCTGTAGTCCTTTGCACACTATTTATTTGGACTCTAAACAGCTAAGTTGTAATTTTGTCAACAGAAAAGCTACTCAAAATAGCAAGTAATTTGATTTATTTAAACATAATCTTAGAGGTTTAATCTTTCAAAGTCCCTTGCTGCATGAGCTTACTTTCTGCTGTACTAGCCTAATCTCATTTTAATAGTGCTGTTCCTTCACCTACCTCTGAGATTTCTATTAAAACTGTGTGCCTCAGGAAAACATCCCATCTAGATTAACTATACTTACTATATAAGCTATCTTTAGGACTGAGGGCAATATTATTTTTTTTAAGCTTCTGTATGCAGTGGCTCTCAAGTTTATTTTTCCTGAAGTTAAATAATTTTAAAAGACTCATTAACTGCTGTCAGTAGTTAGACTGATGAAGAAACAAAAACTTTTTACATGGTTATAGCAAGATCTATTATCAGCTACTTGTGATTGTCTAGATCCTTGGCTATCACAGATTAACATGGTCTCTGACCTGAGTGTTCAGGTCATTATGCAAGCCAGACCTCCTGTGCTCACTGTGGAGGAAGGAAGAGGTGTATCTGAGATTGTTTGTCTTGGAGCAAGGTTGAGCTGAGATTACACACCTACCCCTGTATGTAACCTTGCTGCTTATGTATTGATATGGAACTAAGCATGCCCCTTCTTCCACGGAGGAAATGCCTCCCCTAAGGTGTTGGATCATGGCGAATCTATGTCCCAGATGTGTCACCTTATGTTTATCTGGGTCCCTGGAGGTTTCCAGAGTTTGTCTCTCCTCAGGGCTGGTGCTTCTCCCTCAGCTCTGAAAACAACAAAATAATGGGCATGTTTCAAAACAGTGTCAAGGTAAGCCAGGGGAGAAGTAGGAAGTGCCTACAAGAGCAGGTGCAGAATTTAAGTGAGGAGTTCCANAACAAAAAACAAAACCAAAACAACTAATTTACAAATCCCAGCTGGCTGTCTTTTGATGACTTTACTTAGTTTATTAACAGTAGACCCTTTAATCCAATACCCCCAGCTACACTACTTTTACAGTGTATGTGAAATTCTCCTATACTTCATTTAAGTTTACCAAAAATGCCAAGTAGTAGTCATGGAAAACTTGGTATGAGTTCCAGTGCAGGTACTTTTGTGTCAAGACTTTTCGTCTTCCAAAGTCTAGAATATTTGGTGTGCTTAATAAAACAATTAGGTTTTCAATGATAAATTGACATAACTACTCCAAATGATCTTGTTGCTTATACATGAAGCAAACTTCTTAGAGGAATACATAGAAATTCTGAAATAGAAAACTTGTTTTTTCAGTTGTCATGAATTTGTGTTGCAGTAGCAACTAGCAATAGCTTTAGTAGTAAGAAGAGATCTACTGTATCTGATGGTGTAGTAATTACTCTAGGAATAACGATTTTCAAATACTTCATCCTTTTTATATCCATCATTCTGCCATTCCTGTTTAGATTAGAAAGTAACGAGCTGGATGAGAAGCAAGTTTACACAATAAAATCATGTACTTGTTGATGTTCTAAAGTAGTGTTGGAATTTGTTTGAGTAACTTGAAGCTGAGGCTGTGAGCATCGAGATAAGCTGCTGTAGCGGGTGTTGGCTTTTATCTGCCTTTCTGATCTGTTTGCAGGCTGCAAAGAAGTTCGTCAGTGGGAAGAAATCAATGGCAGCTAGTGGGGATTTGGGAAATACTCCTTTTCTTGATGAGCTGTAAAAAACAAAACTGGGATGCAGATTCAAGATGGACCTGAGCTCTAAGTCACCTCTTCTAAATAAAGTGCTACAAACTTGTTATTTATTAATTCAGTACTTTCAGAAAACTAATTGGAATAATTGTGGAGTTGCACTCATCAAATAAAGTGATGAGTTCATACACTTTGTGGTGAGGTCTTTTTCACTGAAAATGCTATCTAAAATGCTGCTAAGTGGCACTGTACACTGAAGGTACATTCATCACTGTCATTACGAAGTACAGCATCACAGTCTCTGTGCCTACTCTTTAAGTGTTTGGCCTGTATCAGATACCTGCCAAAGTTTGGATATTGATGATATGAGAAGGTGAATTCACAGCAGCAGGTCTGGGAGGATACTACTGAAAAGGGAATCACCACCCCTACTGGACGTGGTGTTGCCTTCATCCTCGGCATCTTCACTGGTGCTGAAATAAACAATATGATATTACCTTAACGTGGAATAATTCCCCTAGCCATTCAGTTAAGTAACGGAGTCCTAAGGTTTTTTCAAATACTTGTTCTAAACATGAGCTTCAGAACTGATGAGCTTACCTAATACCAAACAGGTCTGTAGTCCTTTGCACACTATTTATTTGGACTCTAAACAGCTAAGTTGTAATTTTGTCAACAGAAAAGCTACTCAAAATAGCAAGTAATTTGATTTATTTAAACATAATCTTAGAGGTTTAATCTTTCAAAGTCCCTTGCTGCATGAGCTTACTTTCTGCTGTACTAGCCTAATCTCATTTTAATAGTGCTGTTCCTTCACCTACCTCTGAGATTTCTATTAAAACTGTGTGCCTCAGGAAAACATCCCATCTAGATTAACTATACTTACTATATAAGCTATCTTTAGGACTGAGGGCAATATTATTTTTTTTAAGCTTCTGTATGCAGTGGCTCTCAAGTTTATTTTTCCTGAAGTTAAATAATTTTAAAAGACTCATTAACTGCTGTCAGTAGTTAGACTGATGAAGAAACAAAAACTTTTTACATGGTTATAGCAAGATCTATTATCAGCTACTTGTGATTGTCTAGATCCTTGGCTATCACAGATTAACATGGTCTCTGACCTGAGTGTTCAGGTCATTATGCAAGCCAGACCTCCTGTGCTCACTGTGGAGGAAGGAAGAGGTGTATCTGAGATTGTTTGTCTTGGAGCAAGGTTGAGCTGAGATTACACACCTACCCCTGTATGTAACCTTGCTGCTTATGTATTGATATGGAACTAAGCATGCCCCTTCTTCCACGGAGGAAATGCCTCCCCTAAGGTGTTGGATCATGGCGAATCTATGTCCCAGATGTGTCACCTTATGTTTATCTGGGTCCCTGGAGGTTTCCAGAGTTTGTCTCTCCTCAGGGCTGGTGCTTCTCCCTCAGCTCTGAAAACAACAAAATAATGGGCATGTTTCAAAACAGTGTCAAGGTAAGCCAGGGGAGAAGTAGGAAGTGCCTACAAGAGCAGGTGCAGAATTTAAGTGAGGAGTTCCAGCAGAAAGCTGTGGTGATATTTTTTACATTTGTTTGTTTTATGGGATAAGGCTGCAAATAATGTTAACTGCTGCCAGTGGAAAGTACTCAGCTGCAGTTTTGCAAAAAGCAGTACTGCATCCAAGAACAACAGAAGCCCCAGCACCTATATATATCATGGAGTGCAAGGTGGTGGGATTTGAGAGGTTGGGTGGAGTTGCAATTACTGTGTAAACCTGTAGTTTTTGGGACTGCAAAAGGCAAGCAGAATCAATCTGCAGCAGACTGCAGCTCTATCAGCAGCCTGGCAGAAACTGTTCATGGAGGAGCAGTATCAGTAATGTACTATGTACTGTGTACTGAACTGCAACGTAACAGCACGGGGGATGGAAGGAGGCAGTACAGCTCGATGCTGCCATAGTAGGCAGAACCAAGAAGCCTCTCTCCATCTGTTCTATTTTCTTCTTAACCCTTTTGGGTTAAAAATGCATGTAGCAAAAATTTACAGGCTTTAAAACTGTTCACCTGAACTACTGACTGAACTATTCCTTCACCATCATCACACCCTCCTCCATTAGAGCTTATTGCAACGTAATGGTTCTATTGGGGTGAAAACAAGAGGTTCTGAGACAAGTATTAAGAGAGTAAATACCAAAAAAAAGGCAACAGAAAACATTTTACTAGCAGCCTCAAAAAGAAAGGTAAATCACCCAAATTCCATGTTTCAAAATGCATAGAAATAAATGTACCCATGCTTCAAAATATCTGCAATATCATGCAATAGATCACATGTCAAAAATGATTTGACTCCTATTTTTGTAGACTTCACTGAAAATGCTTTTAGAACTTGCCTTTTTCAAATTGTTGCAAAAGAGCTACTAAGTTTCAGTTACTAATATTCTGTATTTTTTACATTACAGATGTAAAAAACCAAACAAATAAACCACCAACCAAATCTGTATCATATACATGCTTTTGTATACCACATGCCTTTTTTTTAGGAATAGATGAAAGCTTTCAGCTCCTAAGATAATAACATACTTAGTTCAAATCTATTTCCATATTCTGCTCATGATTTTTCCACTTATTTTTATACCTGGATAAAAAGTGCAAAGCCGTTTCTAAAAAGATGTTAAGAACTCCACTGGATTTTTTTTTATTTCATCAAACAAATAGATCTTCTTAGCACTTAGAATTCTAATTCTCTGAAAGGTATGAGAAGAAAAGGACTGCCCAATCTATAAAGGCAATGCTGTGAAAATTGTACTAATTTAAGTATTTTCACTGTACAGCCAGTAACTTTATAAATTACTTTCTAAATTACTCAAATCTTAGCTTCATAGATTTCTATGTTAGAGACAATATAATACTTGGTATTAATGTAGCACGCTATTGTCCCCACGCTGTAGTTTCTGAGTCTAATGTAATTGGTTTAGAGACCCATGTGAAGCAGTCAAATTTACAGAGCTTTCAATTACAAACTTAATGTAGATGTCTGATGTTCCACAAGAAACCTTAATAACTAGTAATAGTCTGTTTAGTACTGACAGGCCACATTTCAGGTTTAAAGCATTTAGCAAATGAACACCTGCATGGATTGTTAGAGTGCAGATATTAGTCCATGGCCACTTTGTAACTATTCTGTATAATAAAGAGAAATAAAAAGTAAACAATAAGGCAAATTAATTTCAAGCCTTTGGGAGGTTTTGTCTTACTCATAGAGCAAAATTACTTGAACAATAACACACTGAAGAAAGAATGTATATTATTCAGGTTTAGTTGCTCTATAAACGTAATAAACTACTTCTGGACAAACCTGCTGATAAATAGGAAATATTTTTTTCTGGAGATAAATATACAGACTTAAATCTTGAACTAAGTATGAAACAGTCATATCAACTATTTTAAGATCACAGGTATTTAATTATAATGGAATACTGGCACTGAGCTTTACATGTTTTGTGCCTGTTTCTTTTCTCTATAATTTAAAATTTAGTTTCTTTTGATCTGTGTAAGCGTAAATAATACAGAGACAGGCTCAAAGCATAAATACAGAACAATAATATTTTCAATGCATTTAGATTTGAATATTACCCTTGGTTCTTCTTACCTGTTTTTTGCTTTCCATCGTTAGCTGCTTTCTCAGGCTTCTTATTCTTTATGAGACAAATCCTTGTTCACCCATCATAATACTTGCCTTCAGTAACACAATCAGGGTGTGCTGTGAGGTGTTTTCCAGTGCTGGCAACTGCCCTTTGAAAAGTAAGAGGAAAGTTTTACTAACTGAAATTGTGGTATCATTCTTTAACAAAAGGTTTAAGGAGCTATTTGAGCAGGTGTTGTACCTATTCCTAAATGTACAAACAGTTCAAAGTCCCTCATCTCAATTGCTTCTCTAGACAGGCACTGCCTGCAATGTTGCTGCCAAATAGCTGTAAAAGCAATACTTAAGAAAAGTTAGTGTAATCCGTAAACTAGATATATGTAGATAGACACAAAGTAGTTTTTACTTAGAAACTTTTTTCTTAAAAAGTCACACATTTTATCAGGGAAAAAGCAATATTGCTCTTACTTAAGTATTCATTCTAAGTATTCATTAACTCTAATGGCTATATGTTCAGAGAATGTAGAGAATGGGGTACAGAATAACAGAACAGAGGAGTTGTCAGCTATTAAGGACCCTGAGAAAAGACTGAATTCTTATTAAAAAATGATTTTTCAAATCAGTATTTATAAAAGAGACTAATTTATAAATATCCAGCAGATTGGTTCCACACCCTACTGCTGATATAAAGGAAGGGATTGTACCTGCCATATTTAGCACTTCCAGAAATAAAATACTCTTGAACATTTGCTATCAAAATACACAATCCAAGTAATACAATATAAATGATATTATCTCAGTGTCTTCACCAAGAAATGTAATAGGGTAATAAAGAAATCTTCCATCTCTCAAACCTGTTCGCTTTATCAAGAGCCAGGAAAAGTTAAGACTGTCACACAAGTGCTTGAGACTCCTAAGCCACAATATATTCTGTTAAAAATTACTTTTTTTTGGTCTCTGTTTTAGGATCTAATATCTAAATATAACTTCTGACAGTAAGGTATCAATATCTTAACTGCCTGAGACCATCTCCAGCAGTCTGGAATCACAATTAAAATTTCCCCCACTTTACCTCTCTTCTTTAAAGTACAGAAACTTGGTCATGTTTCTAATGGCTTGAAAAAAGCTTTGCACCAGGCTCTAAGTGACAGCACAGAACGTCAAAAAAAAGACTGAAAGTAAAGCAATGTGAACATTTGATTTGTCAATTTGTCCTCTGAACTGAAAATCAGAGAAGGAAGCAGGAATGGTTTGAATTTATTATTTTCTTTCCTAATGAAAATGGCAAGATTTTGTTGTTGTTGAGTAGAATACTGCATTTCATTTCATATTTAATTTTCATGGTCATGCAAGCAAAGCAAAGGAAAACTTACTCTGGAACATACTTTCATCTGTGAAGGCACAGGGTCATTGTGGCGAAGACCAGGCTGGTTTCCCAATTTTGGTGCATTGTGCATTTATTGGCTACAGATTCCCCCATGCTTCAAGACAGATGAATCCAGGGAAAAGCATGTCACCAAACAGCATCCTATTTGTGTGAGTTACTTAACTAATTAATAACATTATTAGGTTTTCTTCCCAACACACAGCACAGACAGCAACACAATGCAGGGCTTCCATGGTGCTCCACAGCACTGCAGAGGAAGAACCTCCATGAAGTAGTGCTCCCACTTCCCGTTTTTACCACGGCTAGAGGAGCAACTCTAAATTCAGGCTACTGCCCCACCTTTCGAAGGGACAGAGTGACAGTGAGTAGTGAAACAGGAGATTTTTTTTTTTGTGGTGCTGATAGATTTCAGATGGCTCCTCTGCCCTCTTCCCACAGTGACGACCGAGCTGCTCATCCCCGCCTTTCTGCGTAACCTTTCCCTCGGTGTGGGACACACGGGGCAGCCCCGACGACACCCAGCCCGACGGACTCCCCTTGTGCCACCTCTGGGGACAAGGACATGTGAAGGCAGCGAAAGACCCGGCCGCGAGGAGGGGGAAAGGGGAGGGGCGGGGGGGCTGCTGCTGCGCACTCAGGGCGAAGCCAGGAGCGTACGAGACCCTCTCACCAGAAACCAGCCCGTTCGCATCACCCCCAAGACCCGCACGCACCGGCCGGCGGCAGCTCCCCCTATAGGCCCTATGGCAGCAGCAGGCCTCGCCCCCTCCCAGTAGGCTCCAACAACCCACTGCGCTCCGCCCCACGCCCTTCTTCACTCTTCGCACACCAACCGCCGCGCCTAGCCCCCTGCCCGCCCCGTTACTGACAGCCCCGCCCGCCAGCGGCACGCCCCGCCGAGCTCCGCTGCCCAGAGAAAGGCCGTCGCGGCCTCGAGGACTCCCCCGCCCCGTTGAGGCGGAGGCCCCGCCACCCGCGGGAAGCCCCGCCCCACCCGTGGGAGAGCGCGGCGAAAGTGGGTTTCCCTTCCGGAGTAACCGCTGCCCCCCCGCCTGCCGGGTTCGTTTCCGGCTCCGTCCGGGGGATCCGTTCCTGGCGCTGCTGCCGAGGGGAGCGCGGGGCCCATGGAGCCGCGGCTGTGAGGTGCCCCCGGCCCGGGCCCGCTGCGGGAGCCGGGCGGAGGCCGGAGCCGGGAGCTGCCGGAGCCGGAGGAGATGGATAAACTGACCATCATCTCAGGATGCCTCTTCCTGGCCGCCGACATCTTCGCCATCGCCAGCCTGGCGAACCCAGACTGGATCAACACCGGCGAGTCCGCGGGTGAGGGGAGATCGCCGGCGACGACCCGCTGCGGGCGCGGCAGGTGGCTTGGGGACCGAGGGGTTCGGGAACGGGCCGGGTGCGGGGCCTCAGGCGGTGGCGGTGGCCGAGAGAGGCTCCTACTGAGGGACCTTTCCTTAGGAGGGGGCCGCGGGGCCCGGCGCTCTCGCGTGGGGTCGAAGTGAGGAGAACCCGAGAGGCTGGCTGGCGGCCGGGAGGAGCGCCTGGGCCGGAACACTTGGGGCTGCAGGAAGCTCTCAGGGCAGCCCCCACCGTGCGGCGACGGGCGAAGCTCCTGGTTGGAGTCGTCGGGACCCTCCTCCCGGGCAGAGCGCGGGTGCCCCGCGCTTGCGTCCCGGCTGCCGTTCCCGGGAACGGCGGGGACAGACTCTGGGGAGACCCATCTCCAGAGGGGTTTGCAGAAGCCCGTAAACCCTCTTTGCACTCTGTAAAGCCAGGGAGAAATAGCGGGTGTCCCCGCCTGTGACTACGAGGTTCAGTCACCTTGGACAGGGAATTTAGATTAATCCTTCTGCATAGTTTGTGGCAGGTTTTGAATCTTTCATACTGTAGTGACGTTTCCTTTGTTGCAAGGAAGATCTTGCTTTCTGTCTTCTCCCCCTGATTTTTTCTTGCATGCTGATTTTTATCAGTTTTTAAACCTAGATCCCATGTGGTTTTTATTTTAGAATCTGAAACATGACCAAGAACAAGGATTTGTGCATGTATCTTTTTACTAATGATGCAATTGTATGAACAATTCATTTCAGCCTGTTGATAAGGACCCACATATTCTGATGGGTGGCTCAGGGAGACATAATAGGAGGAGGGTTGCTCTTTGATCACATGTCCCATATAACCCCAAATGTCCTTGTCAGGAAAGGAAATAATCCTTAACACAAACTGGTGGAACTAACAGAATTTTCAAGCAGACCACAGGTATAGAACAGAGTAAAGGTGCCTTGAGATAAAGTTTTCTGTCAAATTATTGCAGAGGGTTTAAAAATTCTTTGTCATGGGTCTTCAGTGCCTAATATTTGGTGTATATAGAAGGACTGAACTGGTTCAAGTTCACAGAAGTTGAGTCATGTTTAATTAATTTTCATAAAGGATTAAATATATTGCCTATTAGGGATTGATGACTGGCCATACCCTCTGACTAGATTGTATTTATGGTATGTTTGAATTGCTTTCAGTTACCTAGACTAGAACCTGGCCTTTCCTACGTGATCCAAAAGGGAAGAATGAGTCCCTTCCCAAAGTGCAGCATTCAGGAACTCCCTTGATGACTTGACTGTTCTTTCTGTAGCTGTGATGATCTTCCTTTCTATGGCTGCATCAAATAGTTGTTTCTTTCGTCTTACAGCAGTGCTGCAGTAATAAGACCCTCCTCATGGGCTTAAAGTTGAATAAAATCTTAATTTGGAACATTTCAGTATGTCTTTCTTAAGTCCTGCCTCGTGTTAACAGATCCTGTGTGATGTGCCAGATGTTGTACTCTCTGGCTGTACAGAAATGAGATAACAAAAATCATTCTGAAAAAATTGCTGATGGAAAGGAGGGTCTTTGTGGAGCTAAGCAAAGTTCATTACATTACAGAAATTATTTCTTGAAATATTATACCTAGAGATCATTCATTTGTAGTTACTTGATGGATGATTAGTTAATCATCTACCATTTCTGTCCTGTATTCCTTTTAGACATGCAAACAACAGTTTCACTTTTAATTAGGCTGGCAAACATGGTATCTGAATGGATTTTTCTGGAGGACTTCACTAGTCAAATAATGCTTTGACAGACCTAATCTTCCCCCCATATTTTGAAGCCAAGCAAATTGTTGTCTTGACAACACTGTAAAGAAGAGTTAGCTGTCATCCTTCCTTAATGACTCTTTTGTAGATTTTTGTTGATATGGGATTTGATGTGCTCTATTATGACTCCTGGTTAAAAGCAATATAAATATATATTTCTAGTACTTAGACTTTCTAAAATGAGCCTTTTGCCCAACTGTAAAGAAGTGTGAGGATGCCCATTGAATCAAGGACTTCCTGTAGCAAACACCATAGTATTGAATTATGAGGTAAATGCTTTTATGAGTGCCATTCATTACCCAGAGACTGCTGTGGAGAATTATGGTTTGGGAGGACACAGCCCTGATGGTAAAACCTGTCCCAGCTGCTAGCGAGGTTCAGGCACTCTCAGCAGACTACTGCTAAATGCTAAACAATATGTACATCTTACCCCATAGATAAGGATGATTTTCTGCTAAATTGGATAGCAAAATAAATCAGTGGCTTTAATGCTTTTATGAAAAATCTATAGACTCTTTTCAGTATTTTCTTTTTCAAGGAGCTTATGTTCTGGAGAAATCTGTATAGGGGAAGGGCTGATTAGTCTGCTAAATCTTATTCTTAAAGATAAGTTTTACAGTCCTTTGAAAAATGTTAGCTATAAGATTGCCTCTTCAGCATTGTAATTATGAGCAAAGGATTGCAACTGAGATCACTGAAAGTTTCAGATGCTTATCTGTCTTTAGGCCAGAGGAACTTCACTTTTGTGGATGTGGGTCCAAGTCTCCATTGGGTGCTTTATGTACTTTTGTAAGAACTGTTCATTAACTTGGTTTCAGGTATTTAATACATCTTTAAGATTATAAAGGAAAGATGAAAATTAAATGGATTTTTCTTTCAGAGAGTTCTCAGTGAGGTTTCATTATTCATGGTGTGCGAGTACAGAACACTGGTAACTCCAATCTGGAAACTAGTGGCTTCTCAGTATTTTTGCAATGACATCCTCTTATCAAACTGCTGTTTTATGTGAGAAATAAGAACAGAGTTTTCTTTAATTTAAGCTAGTGACTACTGGCTACTGATGAATTTTGCTTCTGTAGCTCTACACCTCATGAATTTTAAAAGCCAATAGTTTTGTCTCCATATGGGTTTTTTTTTTCTTTTGTGTGTGTGGAAGGGTCTTTAATGATCTTTCTATTTTGCCTTCAGTAGGGGAAAAGTGTGGATAGAAGTTGCTCTAGTTTCATCTTCCAGCCCTTTTGTAGGGAAAAGGGTATGTATGAATACTATGCACGGTTGAAATTAGACATGTTAAAAGCTATACATACAGAGGCCTTGACAATTTGAAATGCTTTTAGGGTAGGTCAAATAATTAAAGAGGATAAATAAATAAAATAAAATCCCCCTTCAGAAAGCTAAGCTATCAGTTTATGTGACTCAAGTCGTCCATTCCTATGTAGCATGACTGTTCATTTTATTCCAATTTACAGAACATGGACCGTTTTTGTAGCAGTCATCAAGTTAATATGAATGTCAAGAATTTATGTCTGTTAAACTGTGATGGGTAACTTCTAAAGCAAGCATTTATCACATCCTCTTACATCAATATATATGTCATAACAGGACACACAATATAATGTTATGGCCAGGCCACTCAGGATACGCACACCAGTGCTGACTTGGGTGATACTAGTGTTCAGCAGAACTTCCAGTTTCATCTTGTGTCCGTGACATAAGCGTCAAGGTCACTTATGTCAAGAATTACATTTTTTCATTTAAACTGCCTTCTGTACCATGCTGTGCAGTAACAGTATGATAGTAAATTGACAATCTACAGCATTCCATTTTTTAAATCGCCTGTTTTGTTTACAAATGGTGCCTTTCCATGTATTGTGTTTAGATCTTGGGTCTGTGTACTTGGNTCATTTGTAGTTACTTGATGGATGATTAGTTAATCATCTACCATTTCTGTCCTGTATTCCTTTTAGACATGCAAACAACAGTTTCACTTTTAATTAGGCTGGCAAACATGGTATCTGAATGGATTTTTCTGGAGGACTTCACTAGTCAAATAATGCTTTGACAGACCTAATCTTCCCCCCATATTTTGAAGCCAAGCAAATTGTTGTCTTGACAACACTGTAAAGAAGAGTTAGCTGTCATCCTTCCTTAATGACTCTTTTGTAGATTTTTGTTGATATGGGATTTGATGTGCTCTATTATGACTCCTGGTTAAAAGCAATATAAATATATATTTCTAGTACTTAGACTTTCTAAAATGAGCCTTTTGCCCAACTGTAAAGAAGTGTGAGGATGCCCATTGAATCAAGGACTTCCTGTAGCAAACACCATAGTATTGAATTATGAGGTAAATGCTTTTATGAGTGCCATTCATTACCCAGAGACTGCTGTGGAGAATTATGGTTTGGGAGGACACAGCCCTGATGGTAAAACCTGTCCCAGCTGCTAGCGAGGTTCAGGCACTCTCAGCAGACTACTGCTAAATGCTAAACAATATGTACATCTTACCCCATAGATAAGGATGATTTTCTGCTAAATTGGATAGCAAAATAAATCAGTGGCTTTAATGCTTTTATGAAAAATCTATAGACTCTTTTCAGTATTTTCTTTTTCAAGGAGCTTATGTTCTGGAGAAATCTGTATAGGGGAAGGGCTGATTAGTCTGCTAAATCTTATTCTTAAAGATAAGTTTTACAGTCCTTTGAAAAATGTTAGCTATAAGATTGCCTCTTCAGCATTGTAATTATGAGCAAAGGATTGCAACTGAGATCACTGAAAGTTTCAGATGCTTATCTGTCTTTAGGCCAGAGGAACTTCACTTTTGTGGATGTGGGTCCAAGTCTCGATTGGGTGCTTTATGTACTTTTGTAAGAACTGTTCATTAACTTGGTTTCAGGTATTTAATACATCTTTAAGATTATAAAGGAAAGATGAAAATTAAATGGATTTTTCTTTCAGAGAGTTCTCAGTGAGGTTTCATTATTCATGGTGTGCGAGTACAGAACACTGGTAACTCCAATCTGGAAACTAGTGGCTTCTCAGTATTTTTGCAATGACATCCTCTTATCAAACTGCTGTTTTATGTGAGAAATAAGAACAGAGTTTTCTTTAATTTAAGCTAGTGACTACTGGCTACTGATGAATTTTGCTTCTGTAGCTCTACACCTCATGAATTTTAAAAGCCAATAGTTTTGTCTCCATATGGGTTTTTTTTTTCTTTTGTGTGTGTGGAAGGGTCTTTAATGATCTTTCTATTTTGCCTTTCACATGCCCCTTCCCTGCAGNATCCTCTTACATCAATATATATGTCATAACAGGACACACAATATAATGTTATGGCCAGGCCACTCAGGATACGCACACCAGTGCTGACTTGGGTGATACTAGTGTTCAGCAGAACTTCCAGTTTCATCTTGTGTCCGTGACATAAGCGTCAAGGTCACTTATGTCAAGAATTACATTTTTTCATTTAAACTGCCTTCTGTACCATGCTGTGCAGTAACAGTATGATAGTAAATTGACAATCTACAGCATTCCATTTTTTAAATCGCCTGTTTTGTTTACAAATGGTGCCTTTCCATGTATTGTGTTTAGATCTTGGGTCTGTGTACTTGGTTGCTTTTTTCATTTGTGAAGTACAATTCCAGATTCAGTGGTATCTGGTCTTATCAAAGAGCAAGCTATACCCAGCAGGCTGTTCCTCCCGAGGCAATTAACTCCCCGCTCCTGTGAAATAAGTTGTCTAGTACTAAGTGGAAAATTACTGCCATTCTGTGTTACTCCTCTGCATGTGATAGCTCTTCCTGGGGAATTTTCCCCCACAGCTCCAACAAGAGCTGTACGTTTGTTGGGATCAGCTTAATGAACTGTTTCAGGAGACATGACCAAGCAGTGATTCCCTGGTCCTGCTGAGTTTGAGGCCATATTACCACTGTAATATTTTTCTCTACTTAGAGAACTGACTGTACATGGAATAAACCCAAGACCACATGAAGGTACTCAAATGAACCAGTATTTCTAAATAGAATAGTATAAATAATCAACTTAAGAGAAAGTGTAATGTGACCTCTAGTTAGCACTTTTATTCGAAATACGCTTGCCTGCTTAAAAAGTAGTGATATATAAAAATCAGTATGGCATATTATCACTTCTGCCCTTTAGGGCCTGTTCTGAGAAACTGTGAATGTACAGTGCTCCTCTGTGGAAAACAATCATTGTGCTGTCCACAGAAGTAGATAGTTTTGTTTCTTTCATGTATAGATAGTTGGCTTTTCAAAAACTAGTCTGTAAAAGGTTTCTGGTATCACTTGTTAAGCACGTTACTATACTGAAAACACAGCATGCTTCTTCCAGTTCTTCTCAGTAGAGAATGATAGGATGTGATGTGAAGCAATTCTACAAAATTACTTTTTCCTAATGTTTTTTTGCACTGTATCATGTAGTGACTGTGACAGGAGAAGTTATTTGCCCCTTTATGAACCTGTTTGGATTGAATGCTGAGAATACAAAAAAAGAATGGGGTGATGATACGAAGAGTTACAAATTACCTACCATCATGCCCTAGAAAGAAGGGATGGCTGAAAATCAATCTCTGAAGCCATCTGAACATCAAAGTGTTAAAATTAGGTTCTGGAACATAATTTACAGGAAAACACTATCCTTTTGGTAGATGCCACCAGGTGCATGGGTGAGGATGAACCAGTGGTGCTGTTGCTGATCTGGACAATGAGGGTGTTGGGACTTGCTGTAAGATGTAGGCATTGATACAGTACTTGCATTTTAGAGATGTTGCTNAGTCCACACACCTAAAATCAGTTTTAAGCTGATCTTCACTATTAGTGAAATGCAGAAGCTGAACCACAAAGCTGAAGTCTCAACAAGGTACCTTTCGCAGCTTGTACTGTCTATAAAGTAAATTTACAACTATGTTCTTCTTGAGTAAAGCACAGGAAAGGAAGAACACTAATCTGTATCTGCACATACTGAACATAATTTAGTTCTATAGTAACACATAGTACATAGTGCTGTGAAGTAAATACTTAAAATTTTGCCAAATACCTGAAGCTCAAGTACCTTTGCAAAAACACTATCAGAAAAGACAAATGAAAGATTTGTCCTCTCACAAAGTAAAACTGTGATAGTACCTCAGTTTCTTCCACTGTAAAATAGAGGTGGTATCTTAACTGCAGAAAGTTTGGTTACTGTTAGCAGCAAAGATTTTAGGTTTTTTTTCTCAATTTTTATTTCCTAACACAGTTTTACTTTGTGAGAGGACAAATCTTTCATTTGTCTTTTCTGATAGTGTTTTTGCAAAGGTACTTGAGCTTCAGGTATTTGGCAAAATTTTAAGTATTTACTTCACAGCACTATGTACTATGTGTTACTATAGAACTAAATTATGTTCAGTATGTGCAGATACAGATTAGTGTTCTTCCTTTCCTGTGCTTTACTCAAGAAGAACATAGTTGTAAATTTACTTTATAGACAGTACAAGCTGCGAAAGGTACCTTGTTGAGACTTCAGCTTTGTGGTTCAGCTTCTGCATTTCACTAATAGTGAAGATCAGCTTAAAACTNAGGCTGTTCCTCCCGAGGCAATTAACTCCCCGCTCCTGTGAAATAAGTTGTCTAGTACTAAGTGGAAAATTACTGCCATTCTGTGTTACTCCTCTGCATGTGATAGCTCTTCCTGGGGAATTTTCCCCCACAGCTCCAACAAGAGCTGTACGTTTGTTGGGATCAGCTTAATGAACTGTTTCAGGAGACATGACCAAGCAGTGATTCCCTGGTCCTGCTGAGTTTGAGGCCATATTACCACTGTAATATTTTTCTCTACTTAGAGAACTGACTGTACATGGAATAAACCCAAGACCACATGAAGGTACTCAAATGAACCAGTATTTCTAAATAGAATAGTATAAATAATCAACTTAAGAGAAAGTGTAATGTGACCTCTAGTTAGCACTTTTATTCGAAATACGCTTGCCTGCTTAAAAAGTAGTGATATATAAAAATCAGTATGGCATATTATCACTTCTGCCCTTTAGGGCCTGTTCTGAGAAACTGTGAATGTACAGTGCTCCTCTGTGGAAAACAATCATTGTGCTGTCCACAGAAGTAGATAGTTTTGTTTCTTTCATGTATAGATAGTTGGCTTTTCAAAAACTAGTCTGTAAAAGGTTTCTGGTATCACTTGTTAAGCACGTTACTATACTGAAAACACAGCATGCTTCTTCCAGTTCTTCTCAGTAGAGAATGATAGGATGTGATGTGAAGCAATTCTACAAAATTACTTTTTCCTAATGTTTTTTTGCACTGTATCATGTAGTGACTGTGACAGGAGAAGTTATTTGCCCCTTTATGAACCTGTTTGGATTGAATGCTGAGAATACAAAAAAAGAATGGGGTGATGATACGAAGAGTTACAAATTACCTACCATCATGCCCTAGAAAGAAGGGATGGCTGAAAATCAATCTCTGAAGCCATCTGAACATCAAAGTGTTAAAATTAGGTTCTGGAACATAATTTACAGGAAAACACTATCCTTTTGGTAGATGCCCCCAGGTGCATGGGTGAGGATGAACCAGTGGTGCTGTTGCTGATCTGGACAATGAGGGTGTTGGGACTTGCTGTAAGATGTAGGCATTGATACAGTACTTGCATTTTAGAGATGTTGCTAGTGCCTTAAAAACAACAATTCAAAACCCAGATAAGAACTAGTAAGGACTGACAAAGAATATAAACACCATATATTCTGAATATTATATTGAGAGAAGTCTGCTAACAGGTGTGCCTGGACTGGGAGTGTCAGTCATCTTTAAAAACAACATTTCCATTGACTTTGTAGATGTCTTTCAAGTAGATGTAAAAAACTGACAAAGCAGAGTGTTTGGATTGTTCTATAATTGACCAGGCCTTAAGGCACAAGAAAAATTAATCATAAGGCATTGTTGTAATGAATTAATTTTGTGCTTGCTCAACCACTCAACATTTAAACATATGGAACTATTTTATGTGTAGGAAGACTCTCATGAAAGAAAGCTGTGTCAGCCTGATTATTTGAGCCTGCCAGAGCAGAGATGAGAGAGCCGAGTGTTTCTCCAAAGAGAAACTGATGTTTAATGTCTGCTTTTTAACAAATACAAATTAATACTGCTTCTGGTAACTGAACATTTTGCTTTCTCTTTAGTGCATGAAGTGCTATTGGTTTACCTCTCACCAAATGCTGTTCAATTCCTCATTCTCTAATTAGTCCTAAAGAATTAGGTAAGAAATACCTGATTATAGGGTACAGATCTGGGAACCAGTAACTTGTATTTACCTTTCAAATTTAGCATCTGGCATGACTGACTTTGGATGTTGGTAAGTTACTGTGATAGTACCTCAGTTTCTTCCACTGTAAAATAGAGGTGGTATCTTAACTGCAGAAAGTTTGGTTACTGTTAGCAGCAAAGATTTTAGGTTTTTTTTCTCAATTTTTATTTCCTAACACAGTTTTACTTTGTGAGAGGACAAATCTTTCATTTGTCTTTTCTGATAGTGTTTTTGCAAAGGTACTTGAGCTTCAGGTATTTGGCAAAATTTTAAGTATTTACTTCACAGCACTATGTACTATGTGTTACTATAGAACTAAATTATGTTCAGTATGTGCAGATACAGATTAGTGTTCTTCCTTTCCTGTGCTTTACTCAAGAAGAACATAGTTGTAAATTTACTTTATAGACAGTACAAGCTGCGAAAGGTACCTTGTTGAGACTTCAGCTTTGTGGTTCAGCTTCTGCATTTCACTAATAGTGAAGATCAGCTTAAAACTGATTTTAGGTGTGTGGACTGCATGTTGCTACAGTAACACAAGAGTGCCTTAAATATATGCATCTTAAAAGTAAGGATTCAGTAGTATGTATCACCAAAAAAAAATAAAAAAAATTGAAAACTCTATGAAATAATAAAAAAGGAACCCTAGTAGTGACTGAGGCATATAAAAATATTTGCATTGTTTAGTTTCTAGCCAGTGCTTACATGTGAACAACATTATAAAAACTCCATTTGTACTTTTGCCAATGTAAAGAAGATCATTAGGTCAAATTTTTAATCTTGACCTACTTTTTTTTATAGGTATCTCTCAGCAGCTTAGCTTTTTCCCACTTATTTTCTTGCTAGTGTTGAAATGAAGTAGAGAGAACTAACTTTTCTTGTCTGCTGCAGTACAGCTGCAATATTTAGGATTTTCATCTTATGTGAGAGTTCTCC
>VYZU01014297.1:11870-22185 GCA_013401355.1 Ceyx cyanopectus | reverse complement strand
GGGAAGTACCAACCATAGTCACCTATTTCACTGCATTCTAAAGTTCTCCTCAAAAAAATTATCACTGATACTAATTAATCTGAAATACTGCAATGCATTCATCATCACGTATATTTCTAACTCTACAGCTTTCTCATCTGCATCTCCTAATTATTTTTATCCTTCTGCTTTCTTTCACATTTCTCATCCAAAAATCTCCTCTGGCAATGAACAGCATTTTACTCAGAACACTAAAAATATATGACCTAATGAAGAAGCTGTCTTCCAGTAGTTATTCTGCTATAGTGCTGGAATTTCTCTTCAAGGTGGAGACCCGATCTTATTCTCTTAACACACAATTTGAAAAGAATGGAAAGGAACTGAAGTTGTACAAAGCATTTTTAACTTGCCAACATTCAGTGAGAAATAATCCATACATTTGAGTCCAGCAGGCATTTTTTACAGTATGTTGGCTACACTGATTTCCGCTCCCGAGGCTTTTGGGTACTCGTAAAATTATTTCTCAACACTTGCTGAATCACAAGAATTTTAATTTAAAATACTACTAAATTAGAATAAACCCTCCCTGAAACCTGTCAGAAATTTTTGCACAATTTTAAAAAGAAAAAAAAATGAGGCAAAAACATGCGTGCGACATATTACTGGCAAATTAATACAATATACAATTGCCATTGTAACATCTATTGTTATGGAAGATCAGTGAGAGTACAGCACTGGATTTAGTAGCAGATACTGTGGAGAATTCTCCATTGAATTGTTCTCCTAATACCTTTCTGAGTCAGCTGCTGCTGCTGGCTATTCTGGCTGCAATCTTTTATTTTGCTTTTCATTGTTGCATATAAGCAATTCCAATTAAGTCCTAGTCGCTGCACGTAACATCCATCATGCTGTGGCATGATGATCCTTCCTCACTATACCCTTGTTCATCACATTCAAACATTTCATCTGGTCTCAGATTAGACTGCAGTTCTGGACAGAAGCCATGTGTAATGCTCATTATAACAAGAACTCTGAGCACTTTCATTTCCAGTGATGTCTTCTGAATATGCACTGAAGTGGTTCTTCTAAAATGTCACGAATAACCACATATGTTCTCCACTACTTAGCATACATTTTTCTACTCAAACACATTTAGAAAGTTAAAAAAATGAAAAATAATTAAAAAAAGACAACAGTATGCATATCATATGGAAAGAAAAACAAATAAACAAACATTAAATCCCCAAAAATAATCAAACCAAACATCTCATATCAAGAGTATACCTAAGGCTGCGGGTGGATAAAATAAACAGTAACCATGACTAGGCTTCTGAAGGACTGTTAAGTTTGTAAAATTATATGAAATATAATGAATGAATTAATAAATGAATAATCAGTATTATAAAATAATGAAAAAGTGAATATGAAACATATTCACTTATGTTTCTCTCTCATCCATGTCAATGGGTACAGTGTAATGAGTAGGAAAACAGTCACCACAGACCATACACTACTTAAACAGCAGCTAACAAAAGCAATCAGTTAAAAAATGAGAGAGACCTCAGAGGTCTGAGAAATAGGGGGTACTTTGTACTAGAAAGGTGCAATGAGATGACAGAGAAAACCTGTTTCTGAAAACATTTCAGAAAAAAACAACCAGAAACCAGCACAGAAAACCTGTAGTTAGTGTTGTCCTAAAGTCAATGCATGGAATTAGGAAATTATTAATAATTCTCTGTACACAGTCGGTTATGACTCTCAAAACCTAGGAAAAAATATCTGGAAAATAGTCTGTATTAATGCAATATTACATTCCTCAAGTCTTATATAGGACTAATTTATGGCAGTCACAGCAAGAAATAGAGCAATTGGTGGCAACAGAACCTCACAGTTTTTCAGAAGAGCTAAATCATATTAAATCCTCTTTCTCCAGACACCGTGTTTCAGAAGTTGTTTCAAAGCAATATTAATAGTTCTATGAGTAATTGCTGCTGGAGGGAGACTGAGAATGGACCTTCCTGGGAACAAAACTTTAAATGATGTTATTCTTTCTCTCTGTGTAAGAAGTGGTTAGATATTAAAAATACACTTCCCAAGAAAGCTGAATTGCACAGAAATAGAAATACTCTTTCAAAATGTGTTTCTGGGTTACATTTTTAACTCCTCTTTAGAGGAATGACTATGGAAATAACTTCCCTGAATAGCCCCAAGGAGAAAGTAGAGCACAGAACTGTGTGTTTAAATGAAAATGGATTTAAACATGAAATATTGCAATTGTTGTCATTCAGCACTTTGGCAATAATAATAATAATTTATAAAGGCTTTTCAGATCCTTCAGTAAAGGAATGATCTGTCTCTGATTCATATAATAGTTGTTAGCTTATAGAATTCAGATGTAAGTATTCTATGTTCCTTTCCTATTTATGACACCAAAGAATAATATAACTGTACCCAGCTTTGATCAGTGGGCAAGCTCTGGTGTTATTTTACATAATTTTGCTACAACTCAAGAATCCATGCTCTGCTGCAATTAATCTAACTACATTCAAATAAATAAAAAGTAAATTAAATCAGCAAATGTGCTGAAATGAAATGAGCAAATCATATTACAAACAAACAAAAATAAACGGATAAAATATCTTCACTAGGACATCAGGTCAACACAAGGCACATCTGAACTGGGGATGGTCTCTGGTCTACTCTGGCTATTGAACAGTGCTCAGAAGATGCTTGGAAGAGTCCTTTGTCCTTAAAACAGTTATTTAATTACACACTTTGAAAAAATATTGTTTCTTTTCTATATTTTTTTTTAAGTTTGCATTCTTTCTACTTACAGAATAAAATTCTCAAGTCCTTGGCCAACTTGTTCTCTTGTAGCTGTGCTATAGGACATGTAGAAATTCTGTTTGACCTGTTTTAACTTCCAGAAAATAAATGGGACAGCACATGTTCAATCAAAGTGATTACATTACCTGAGGCTTCACCCTCAAATGTGCAGCTGCTAGCTAGAAAACAGTGAAATGAGGTCATGAGGATGAGCACAGTAATTTCCAGAGTCACTCCTGGATGTTATCCCCTTAACAAAGTACCTGAGCTAGCAAATTGATCCTTTTCATCAGATATTTTCATACTAGCAGATAAAATGTGTTTTGCCCATTAGAAACCAGACCTACTCTGGACATTGAAGTCGTAGTAGAAAGCAGGAGCTGGGCACAGCACGTCTGCTGCACAGAAGAACCAAGCAGCCACAGAACTGAAGTTGGGAGAGTTCTCAGGAGGTCTCCAGCCCACCCCTGATCTCCAGGCAGCATCAGCAGATGAGTGAGGACTGCTCTGGGCAGACAAACTGTATCATGGGACCTGCATACCTGGTGTGACATCACCTGAGCACTCTGCACCTTCAGATCTCGGGTGTGGAAAAGAATCCCTTGTTGAAAAGAAGGGTATTTGTAAAGGCATTAATGTACTTCACTCGGTGCCCCAAAGTACTCTCTGCCACAGCTAGTGCTGTTACTCGCAGGAGATACCACCCTCTACACATGGATGGGAAAAGAAAAACAAAATTTGCCTCTACATAACTGGTTAGCTCTGAAATTCTTACAGCAAACATGAGCACCACCAAGTCTTCATACCCTCTTCAGGGCTATGTAATGAAAATAGTAATCAAATTCTTCTCATCTACCAAACAGGTTTAAGAACCAGAGGAGACGCTTGACTTTCTCAGATGAGGACACACAGGGTTGCTGAGGTAGGACCCCAATTTTCTTAGTAACTTCACTTAAATTTTTCTAGCTATTAAAAGTTTTGCTTGTAAAGAGACTGCTCAGCTGTAATTTTTTTTATATAGATGATAAAAATACCTTGTCAATAACTAAATACTACTTCCAAGCATTTTAGCATGTACTAAAACTTTTTATGACACAGCTTCTAAGTAGAGAGATTTGATCATGTACATGCTCAGCTTTCTGGCATCACTGAAAGATTACCTGACAAAGAACAACTAACGACATTTAATTTGGTTATAAACATAACTTTTACCTAAAAGCAGCCTAGGGAAAAACAGAAGAAAAAAGAATTGTAAAGACACAATCATTCTCAATTAAATGACTTCAAGACTTGCATTCAGGAAATAAAATTATTACCTCCTGATTCCGTTAAATTTCAGTTGGATTAAAAAAAAAAAAAGTTAAAAGAAAAATTACACTTTCAAAGAGTTGTAGACTCTGCAGGAATAGTACACTTCTTTCAGAAAAAAAAAAAAAGGGTTTAATTTTCTGAGGAATATCACACAGTTCAAAAATACTGCATTGTGTGTTTGCATGCTTTAGAAATCTTGTTAAAAAATGCCAGAAATAGCCTAATGTTTTATCTTCAAATCACAGCTTTTAAAATTTCTTTAAAACTTACTGAATTCATTTAGTCCATTGCTACATCAAATGGAAAACAAAATAAATTGTAGTGTAAACAGATTCAGGCAGATCGTAGAAGCCCATTAAATGTCATTTCTGCCAAGGCTGTGATTCAAATTAATTTCAAATATATGCATAAAGTTATGAACTGAAGTTCTTAAAGTGAAGATGTACTGAAATGTATTAATGGTAGTATTAACCAGATAATACTAAGTTAAAGCAAATATAATTAAAAGCAATATAAATTGTGAGAGTTGTGGAAATTTATATGCAAGAGAAAAAATGATACACTCATTTTTAAGGGAAATTATATTTTTCTTCACTGTCCCTTAGAATAAAACTTTTTTTAAAAACACCACCACCAAAAAAACCCAACAAACAAACCAACCAACAACAAAAAAACAGTCTCAGAATCTTGACTTCCTTCATGTCCCCTTGAGAATGGATTTGTGCTGCACAAGCCTTTGTCTAAGTGTCTCACGTGTCAGTGCTTTAAAACTGCTGAAGCTCCAAACTACCATCCAGCTTCCACTTAAAAATTGTAGTAAATTAAACAACAGTGCTTAAGCTGTCTCTAAGTGGGTATTATTAAATCTTCACTCCTAATGATGCTGTCCATTGCAAGGACAAATGCAATATGGTAAGAGGTGCAGGTAACAGCACCCTATGGCTTGGCGTGCAGCCACGTGTCAAGGCGTGGAAAAGGCACACTCAGCACTGCCACAGCTGCTGCAGGAGTGCAGATGAGACACAGCAAAACAGACAACCACCTTGGCTTATTCTGGCCCTCCACAGCCCTTCAACTATATTTTACCTTGTAGATAAAATCCTGCTTTCTCAGAGGAAGTTTAATCAAATTCTACTTTATATACTTAATTCTGAAGAAAGGTATAGCCATGCTAATAAAACAAAGTGCTCAATATTAGGGGGTGTGCCCAAATCCAGGCATTAACACATTCCCTGAACATATCTCGACTTTTCTTGGAAGCTCTTATCCTTCAATTGTTTTCAATTAGCTGTTGTCAAAGACTCACTCCTTTTGTTAACATGTCCAGGTTAACAATGGACTATAATAATGGATAGGAAAGTGGGTTTTAAGTGTGTTTGAATGGACTGTCCTATTCTGATCTGTTACCTCCAACCCAGAAGGCCCTAAAAAGCAAATTTTTAATGGAAAACTTTGCATGAAATTACTATCACTCAGATTATAAATAATCAGATAATTGCAAAGGGATCTTTGAGAAAAGGAGAGAGTTTTGCCAGAAGAATAAAGCAGCATGTGATTTTGTGGTGGGGACACTCACCTTGGAACAGAAAAGTACCAAAGCAGCAGTCCAATTCCAACATGACAATGCCAGAAGTCAGAACTGATTCCATCACCATCCCAACCTCGTCCTGGGCCCAAGCCTCTTACCCATGGGACAGCAGTTCTGCAGTTTTAAAGCACACCATTTTTACTCCTAGATTTTACCTCCTAATATCTGCCTTGCAGGTGGAAGTAAATGATATTAAATGTAGAAACTGATTAGATAAACAGCTGCAAATTTTAATATTACATTAATGCAATGCTGGTGTTTATGTTAACTTGTATATATATATATTATTAAGTAGCTTACTAGAAAGACTAGGTAAATACTTTTGGGGAGGGTGAGTGGAGTCCCAGCAGTGTATTCATAGAAAGGAATATACCTAAGGACAGAGAAGGTGTTTGTGTTATTTCAGTCCTTTCTGCTAGCTATTCAAACCTGCATTGACTAATTGGAGTATTGACCATCTAAATGCTTGCCCTCATTGTTCCACTCTCACAAATTAACTAGTGAGTGCCTCCAGTTATCTAAATAAGGTGCTGATTGATCATGTGGAAATAATTAATCAAGCCAGTGCTGATATGATCTCCAGCCACGTCAGAACTTTCTCTTCTCATTATGCTTACCTAGTGCAGAATTTAAATGTACAGCCTGTAGCAAAAGGTTGTTTTGTTGGGTGTTTTTGAGAGGTTTCTACAAGTCAAATTACAAGGAGGAAGTCAGATTTCATTGTAATAAGACTTTAAATGAGTCCAATTACATTTTAGTTCAAACAGTCTTGTTTCAAATATTGTTCTGCCTGTTTGGCAGCATTTAATAGAAGCCAGCATCGAGTTGAGAGCACGGGGGAATTATATGCCAACTTTCCTGTCTTGAATCAGTGGAAGCAGCAGTCCTTAGTGGGCAGGCACTTAAATGTATGTAATGCAGAAGCTGAAATGCTGTTACAACTGTATTTCTCCTTAACAACAAATAGACACAGTAAGCAACACAATGCCTTTTGCTGCAGCAACTCATTTATCATGAACAAGTTTACTGTCCTTCACCCTTCACCCTGTCCACACACGTACACATGCTTAAAAAAAGATTTCTTTTTCTACGGAAAACAAAAGCAAACAAAACAAAGACTAAAAGCAGCAATAACGACAACCAACTGCAAACAAATGAAAACAAAAAACAACCAGGAATAGCATACACTATTACTTAGTTCAGCTAAGTAAGATATGCAAAAGTAAGTCCCAGACTTCCACACAGTATCTTAGATAGGAAAAACACAGCAGAAGAGACCTTCAAATCCTTAATCCTATAGGTGCCATAGGCTCTGTTTTAACTGCATATCAACTTTAAGCTGATTTTCACACTGTTAACATAATTCACAGGTTTCCTCCAGCATACAACAGAAAAATTATGTTTTTACCCTTTGAATACAGAAAACATGTCTTTGGTAAGGAGGAGAGGGAGATGGATTCTGCATCTTCAGATATATTTCTACATTAATAACTCTGCAAAGTGTTTGACATTAAAACATAATTACAACAAGGAACTGTTAGAATGAGTATTTGAAAGCAATGCACTCAGTTTGCAATGATATATCTTAATAGCCATTTAAGATCTTCACCAAAACGAACAGAACACAAATCTGCAACATTGCCCAGCTGGGAAAATAAATGGTCATCTTCTTTCACTCATAAACGAGCACTGTTGGCAGCAAACCATTATTGAGAAATATATTGCCTTATTTGCAGTGGTAGACCATTATCAAATGCTGCCAGATGCTCATCTCAATTGTCAATGTCATATTTGAAGAATAATGATGCTAGCTAGTTGAGAACTTGAGTAAACAAAATACCTTAAAACGACTATAAAGCATCTTTAGCCATTCATGTAAAAATTCTGAACGCATCGTCACTGGCACACCAGGAGATGCACAAAGAAAGGGAGGGGCCTGGGGCAACAAGAACAAACAAGAGTGAAAGGGTCATTAGACACTGGAACGGGGTGCCTAGGGAGGTGGAGTCACCATCCCTAGTGGTGTTTCAGGAAAGACTGGATGTGGCACTGAGTTCCATGGTCTAGCTGGGTGTCGTGGTGTCAGGGCTTAGGCTGGACTTGATCTCAAAGGTCTATTCCAGCCTCAATAATTCTGTGTAACTACTATTATATGCATATATATATATATATATAAAAGCATACTTTCAGTGTCACAGTGTTAAGTTATGGCTCAGATTTTAAACCTCCTAAGCAGCATTAGCCTCTGCTTGCAGTTGCATTGCATTGCAAACAAGGGTCGAATAAAGTAAAAGTCTCTAGGTACATTTCAAAGCCTTCCAATGCATAGCTGTGCTTATCTAAGTGGATCAAGGCATGAGTCAGAATGTTGAATGACCATTTGGTATCATAAATAATGAAAAGAATGCCATGAAATAATTTATTACAAATGGATTTTTAAAGGCAGTCACTAAGTGCGTATGAGTTCCTTCCTAGAAGACCTCACTGCTTCAATCACTGAATTCAAATACCATTATTGAGATCCTGCTGGGAGCAGCACAGGTACTTTCTGGATGGCCTGTTTGCCTCCATCTCTGTTCTTACTGTGCAAGCATTCCTTGAGCTGTAGAAAATGTGTGACTACTCAAAAGGTGGCTAGAAATAATGAGCTGAAAAGGTTTCTTAAAGACAGGCTTGAAACTGCCACTGCACTCCACAGGAGACAACAAAACATTTTATCTGCATTATCATTTCATTCACAATTAATTTACAGATCAAGCCTATATCCAAGCCCACTATATTCACAGACTCCTCTCCTGCCCAGGCACAAGATACTCCAGCATCACTGCTCTTAGCATCATAAACAAGAGGGACTTCTGCTTTAAGTAAAGTCCTGTATAACAGACACGATCTTCAGCACATGTTAACCAAGGCTTTGCCAGAACTTCCAGTCGCTCTGGGCTAAACACAGCATTTAGCATTTTAGAGCTGAAGGGGGTGATAAATAGGGTGATGGATTTTGCTTCAGCTGGTTGGGTGTGGTGACAGGAGGGCAGGTAGTTTGTGAACTTCTCACCCCCCTCCCAGGGACTGTGACGTGGAACAAAGCATTACGTGCACCCAGTGCTGTAATTCTTTACTCCACGGATTTTGTCCCATAATAAATTTTAAGTGTGAGAGCGTTTCTCACAAGAGCATGTATTTATTGCATATAAAATTAGAAAAAAATTATATCTGTGTGCTAAAGGAAGGAGATATGATCAGTTCAAAACATCATCTTCTACAAGAACCGTCAATTTTCACCATATGTGCAATTCCTTTAAAGTACTACTATGGTTTATTTTAATAATTTTACTGGATCCAGAAATTGCTGTAATCTCTCTTTTGTTACGTGAACAAAATGTTTCAAGCTCATCAGTGTCAACAAGAATTGTCAGTTAGTCAAATGTTTCATTGCTTTCAGAAGAAAAAAAAAACAACCAACTTGTTTCACCACATCTGGCACAGACATTAATATTCAGGTTGAATATTTCAAGTTAGTGTTGCATGGAAAGAAGTTTATGTGCCTTCTTTGAAGCCAGACTTTATAAGAGTTCTGTATTTGAATGCCCACGCTTATGACTTCGTAAGTGGCCTACAGCAACCTATAAACAACATAATTAATCTACAGAATAATTCATCATATACTGTGTAGAAATGCATTTTAAGAGTCCAGGCTTTCCACCGAGATACCAGCATACATACAAATATTCTTGCTTCGAGTCCCATGGTATTTGCATAATTGTTTTTGAGAGGACACAGACAGTCTGGAAATTCAGAAAACATATTTGTTATATTAGCTATGAACTAGAGAGCCTCTTAAGCTTTCCAGATATAAGACACATTGATATTCAAAAGCTCATCTTTTAATCACAGTATTTTAGTTTCTGTCAGAGTATCCATATCACCTCATCCTCTTTCTTACCCCCCAGGTCATTCTGACTTGGGGCAACCAGGGAAGCAAAGAACACTAGTTATGCTCGTGAGAATCTACAACTGCAAAAACATGCTCTGGTGCCTCTATTTACATTAACTTCACAGGTTTTCCGTGGTTTTTTTTGGTTTTGGGTTTGTTTGGTTTTTTTTTTGCCAGGATTATTTATGAGTACTAAACAAATTCTGTAAGCCTGTGGTAGCCACTTGGACACATACTCTACTAAAATAAAAATATGGAGAAGTCATGTAAAATAGTTGCTTACAGATGCCCTAAATATAACACCAATGTGTTATATGGACAAATAGGAATAGGAATGGCAGGAAAACGGATAATCTTATCAGTATATTTAGACAAAAAAAGGTAGAAAATACTACTACTAATACTACTAATAAAATCTTTTAAACATGTGAATGCATCCATTTCTTTCATTATTTTATTACATTTGTTTCAAAGCAATTAGTAAGAATTCATTATTTCACAATAATGCTGATATAAAAAGTTAATTAAAATGTTAATGAAACCAATGCTAAAAAAAAATATATTCTTTTAGTGCTGAATCTAGACACTAAACAAAGCCCATTCACTTTAAGGATAGAATAGAAACACTTATCATGAAAAAATAATGACACTTTTAATTTATTGTAGAGGGAAAAATA
>VYZU01014297.1:0-11816 GCA_013401355.1 Ceyx cyanopectus | reverse complement strand
ACCAATATATATACAGCTACTATGAATGACCTTTGTCCTATTTATATATATGTATATATAAGAATCTGTATATAAATATATGTATAGCTCCATCAAAATATGTTTTAGATCTGTACTAAAATAATGGAATATCAGTAAATATAAAGTTTCTTACCTCTTGTAGATCCCTGTGTAATTTTAAGTGGATACAGTAATAATATGCAGTCCATAGCTGACACATTAATTTATTTTGTGCTAAAATTATGGTAATTAATGCCAGATGGATGTACAAAAGGAAATATATTGGTATAAAAATACAGTGTTAAGGATATGCATATGCTTTATGAAACAATTATTATTACACTGATATAAAATCAGTAAATAGCCTTCATGCAATATTTCTGTATAAAGTGTAAATATTTATGATTGCACACCTGTTTGTAGTATTTTGTTATATAAGCCAGCTACTGCCAAAATAAACCATGTTTTCAGTCTAAATGTTGCAGGCAAAGGGAAAATAAAAGGTAATCATGTGGAAGGATAGGTGAAAATAGAAATAGCTGACATACTGTAAGACTAGAAAGCCAATGAAGGATGTTGTTTCTGACAGCATGTATCTAATATGTGATTAATCACTTTTTTGCCACAGACATACAGTATTATTTCTTACTACGTATGGGAAAACTGCACCATCTGAGAAGCAAATTTAGATCTGAAGATCAAAACAGGGAACTGAGTTCAGAGAAGAGAACAGGCCTCACTGTGGGCCGCCCTTCCTTCTGTGAGCAGCAGGGCGGTGCCGGCGGCCGCGGGGAGCAAGATGGTGGCAGAGAACTCAAAATGGCGGCCGGCAGGTCAGGAGGGGGAAGAGACGATGGCCGCTGCTGCCCCAGCACCCTCCACAGGGTGCAGAAACAGGCTTTAGGGTAAAGATTTCAGACAAACCCAACACAGCTGGCAGGGGGTGCTCTGAAGAATCGCAATGTGAAGCTGGTTGGAGAAATCATGCCAAGGAGACAAGTAGGTTCAGACCCCAGAGCCACGCCAACTAGAACCCCCATGGAGAGCACCCCTCCTGTCCTCCTCCCTTCGCACTGCCCCCCTCCCTTTTGTTGTGGGCAGGGAAAGGGAAAAGAAAGGTTTTAAAGAAAACTTGTGACCCCAACAGAAGTACATTACTTGTATTCTCTTTCAGAATCTTCATTACTTTGTGTCCTCAAGATCGCGTTATTCTGATGCAGCTGTGGTACAGCAGGTGATTTAGGCAGACCATTTAAAGGTATTCTTTATAACTACTAGTATAAAATGTACCTGTATCTGTTCAAGACACCTTATATCATTGACAGCTAATAGAACAGAGTAAGTGCAAATGCTTCATCTTCTTCAATGACTAAAGGTTTTATGTGTGTGCCATGAATTAAAAATCTTTTACAAGGCACACCAGGAAAATTAACCATACAGAAGGTCAAACCAATAATGTTGGTAAATCTAGATCTTATTAATGACTATTTATTAATGATTACTTTATTTCCCACATTCATTTTTTTCTTTAGAAAAGTGTTTGCCATTCTTACTTCTCACATACCAGAAAATTAGCATGTTTTCTTTTTGAATTCAAACATCAACAAAGATTTTAGTTAGTTTACAAGCACAAAGTAGGTAGGCATCATAAAAAAAAACCAACCAAATTCACTTGGCTGTCCAATTCTAGGCTGATTTTGTTGACGTGGCATTTGGAAAAGATATGGGGGGTTTTTATGACTCATAATTGAGCCAATCTGAGAAAGAGTAAAGGAAACACAAATACATTGTGCTATACCATCATTTTTATAGTCACTTTGTATCTCAGGTCTGCACTAATATATTCTCCACTGTTCCAAAATTTCAACAATGGGTTTTTCACGAAGGCATTCATACAGAACAGTGTCTGGTCCCATTATTCAAATAAATTCAAGCCAAGGCTTCCAAGGAAAACTTCTGGCCACAATTCATGTGACCTACACAGACCAGTTAGAAAAAAAGACCACCCAACAAAAGAATAAAAAGACAATGTCCCTCAGAAACAGACCATCCATTCAAGTGAAAAATGGAACACACAGTACTGCTACAACTGAAAAGACCATGTTTAAAGCATACTAGAGGCTAACACCTTTCTACTAAAGCTATCATGTTACCAGCTGACCTTCACACTTTCACCTCCATTTTAAGGCATTATGCCCACTATAGTGTTTGAGGCACTTACAGAACCAACAAGGAAGGGGAAAACAAGCAATTATTATGCTCAGGCACAGCACAGGAAAGGCGAAAAATAATTAAAAAACAAAACAAAACAAAAAAACCCAACAAAGCAATACACAAAACAAGAAACATGCAAACGGCTTGCTCTGAAGCTACTAAAAGCACTTTGTTACCCCTCAGTCTCTCCCTGCCCCCTCTCAGGTCTCTGCCCTGCATATTAAACGCTGGGTTCAGGAAGGGACATGGCTCTTTGGATTCTTTAATGGAGAAGTGTCCTTTCTCCATTCCAAGTACATTATATAACAGCATAAGCAATGGCAGCCAATTCCACTGCCATGCCCTCGAGCAGCATTCATCTAGTGCAAACAGCTATGGAGAAATCTGCTGCTGCCTCACATGCTACCCTGATCTAGAAAAACACAATTCCACACTTTGCCACACTTCACAGCCTTAACCATTTGATTATAACTTACTGATTTCATAGAAGTATAAATGCTTATTTTCGTTGTGCCAAAGTAATCAAGCAAACCTTCTACAGTCATAGATGGTCTTGTATCTGAAAGATTTGTCTCATTGCAAGTAAACAGCTTTGGTAGAATCTTGAACAATAATATTTAGAAATAAAACAGAAACGTAAAGGTTTTGTATTTATCAGCTATCAGAGCAGAAATTTACTTACCTGAACCTGCTGACCATCTACTGCAGTTTATATGCCAACATTCCTAATTACTACTTTGCAGGACTGAAAGCAATGTTTCATCCTAGAAAATGTACATCCTAGAAAACCAACCACAACTAACAACAAACAAACAAACACTCCTCCATTAAAAAAAAACACTTTCAAGTGTAGCGTCAGCTAACAAATACAGATTTAAAGATGCATAAAGTTGTGAGGAATGGCTTCTTAAGTAGCAATTTTTCTCCATACAGAATTTCATGTACCAGCTTTTGAGTCTTACAAATGCTATCAGCTCCGTGTCATCAATTCTCAGCTGCAAGTTCAATTATGCTTATGGCTTCTCATGAATACTGTTTGAATGTATTTACCTTTGTGTAACAGAGAGAAATAAATTGATTAAAGTAGTTAACAAAAAACCAAAAACAAACAAAAAGAGGTCGAGAGACTGACAAGGAGAAACCACAAGCTCAGTGTTCCTCTTAATGCAAAACTGCTCCAGTTTGTTCACCTCTAGGAAAGACGGTGTATTGCAGTAGTCTAGAGCATGCAAAACAGTCAGTGTCTGCTGCTGGAGCTTGCAAAGCAAAACTATTTCACGTTTCCTGATATGGGAAGACTAAGATTTCTAGATATGGTAGTAAAAAAAAAAAGTAGTTGCTCTGATGTCACTGCAACTGTTAGCAGTAAATATTAATCATGGTTGGTTACTAGCAAATAAATAAATTACACAAATCTTTAAAATAAGGTCAAAACTCAAACTATTTTTTGGCACTTGCAGTTACTCTGCTGATATTTTTTATGTCATTTGCATACCAAATCCATACCAGTGTTGCTGCCCAGATTAAACATCTTTTTCATTGATAAATCTGAGTCTTTAGCAGACTGAAGAGGCAGGATTTCTGTCAAATAACTTCCCATTCCTACACTAAAGAGGTGTCTGTACCTGAAGACCAAGTTAGTCCCCTTTATAGTCATTTCAGAGAAATGGAAAATTCCTGGATATGATTCATCTTGTACTGAAGGGGCTATCTACACCAAGTCGCATGAATTGTTCAAGTGTCTATTTATCCACACTGACAATACAGAGAATGACTGGGGGTGGACACCTACAGTTCAGAAGAAACTCATTCCAGATCTTTTGCAGATGTGAAGATCTGCCACAAAAGAAGTCAGCACTGAACACTGAACCTACCTAGTATTTTTATAGCATTTTAAAAAGGAGTCTGTCTGAGGTTCTTCGACACTTTGAACGAAGCTGTCTCAGACATCTCAGTACTAATATCTGAGTCAAAATCATGTACAGTGTTAATACCTTGCACAGGGGGGTTCCTAAAGGCAGCTAGCTAGAGGTTGAAAAATGAAGTATTAGGTTATAGGCAAAGAAGAGGCACTTCTACACACACCCTCTATTTCATGAGAAAGGAGTCTAAACTCAGCACATCTGGGCATCAATTTTAGTCTTCAGTTTAACCCCTGATCAGGTGACAAATCACAAAGTAATAATGTAAAACAAGGCATTTTTCTTTAGCTTTTCTCCTCCCTGTAATGAAGTTGTAAGCTACAATTTGAAAGTCATAGCTTTGTTTCTAAATTACATAAATTATTTTTTAAAAGGTCAAAACTCTGAGTGGCAGTCAACTTTTCAAAAAGGACATCTTCACATTGTATTTTCCTTTGAGACAGCTGTGGCAGGGATGACACAATATGATAGAAAGCATAAATACCATAGTGATGACCTGTTAGTACCCCAAATAGCAGGCGATGTACTTGAGAGTTCAGTAGGGTTTAGGGGATTTATTTTTGAAATTCACTTGCTTATGCTCTATTTTGTTATAATTTTATTTATTTTTTTTTTTTAAGTATTATTTCTGTTTTCTGGATAAGTTGCTTTGGTTTGAAATAATTGAATCCAGGAGGCCCAGAACAGTGGAGGTCNAATTACATAAATTATTTTTTAAAAGGTCAAAACTCTGAGTGGCAGTCAACTTTTCAAAAAGGACATCTTCACATTGTATTTTCCTTTGAGACAGCTGTGGCAGGGATGACACAATATGATAGAAAGCATAAATACCATAGTGATGACCTGTTAGTACCCCAAATAGCAGGCGATGTACTTGAGAGTTCAGTAGGGTTTAGGGGATTTATTTTTGAAATTCACTTGCTTATGCTCTATTTTGTTATAATTTTATTTATTTTTTTTTTTTAAGTATTATTTCTGTTTTCTGGATAAGTTGCTTTGGTTTGAAATAATTGAATCCAGGAGGCCCAGAACAGTGGAGGTCTGGGCACACTTGGAAAACTGCCAGGTGCCACAATTTTCCCCTAAACTGCTTGCTGAGCAGGTCAGAACTTGAGGACTGTGATACTGCTGAGTATGAAACTCGAAACTAGTTACTGAGAAGCTATAAATCACAACTAAAATTCAGGCCCTACTAAAGAGATTAAGAAAAAGAAGCATGTGATGCTTTTGGCACCCGCAGTGCAATGGGGATATTGCTTATAAAGGAAAAATTCTTAGAGCATTAAGGCTCTTTTCACTAAGAGAAACCCANAGTACCCCAAATAGCAGGCGATGTACTTGAGAGTTCAGTAGGGTTTAGGGGATTTATTTTTGAAATTCACTTGCTTATGCTCTATTTTGTTATAATTTTATTTATTTTTTTTTTTTAAGTATTATTTCTGTTTTCTGGATAAGTTGCTTTGGTTTGAAATAATTGAATCCAGGAGGCCCAGAACAGTGGAGGTCTGGGCACACTTGGAAAACTGCCAGGTGCCACAATTTTCCCCTAAACTGCTTGCTGAGCAGGTCAGAACTTGAGGACTGTGATACTGCTGAGTATGAAACTCGAAACTAGTTACTGAGAAGCTATAAATCACAACTAAAATTCAGGCCCTACTAAAGAGATTAAGAAAAAGAAGCATGTGATGCTTTTGGCACCCGCAGTGCAATGGGGATATTGCTTATAAAGGAAAAATTCTTAGAGCATTAAGGCTCTTTTCACTAAGAGAAACCCAGTTTTGTTTTATGCTTTATCAACTATCTGCTTTATGGTTTATAAAACCTGATGAACGAAGTCAGGAAACAACACAAACAGATATTCCAGGGTTAGATAAATACTTCAAAAGTTTCTGGAGCTGCAGGGAGAAATGTTAAAAGAGAGAGAAAAAAAAAGTAACTGCCACAAATAAATGCTGATATAGTTCTGTAAAGCTAAGTATGAGGCTGCTTTTTTTTTCAGTTCATATAAAGATATCTGAAAGCACTGAAAACAGAGTTTTATCTGGGTTTATGTGTCTGTATATATATAGATATATCTTCATGTAGAATGTAGAAAAGAAGTCAGTTAAATGCCAAAGATTGGATCAAAGATTTGGATTATGGGGGCTTCATTCTGCTACCCATCCCTCTTGCCCAGATAGGTGGCTGGGTACATAGAGGACAACTGATGTTAAAGACTGCAGCAAAGGCATTAAGTGCTGCAGACTTTTCCTTATCCTTGGTCACTGCATTTCCCCTTGTACCCAATAAACGATGCAGCTTCTCCTTAGCCCTCCTTTTGCTGCCAATGTATTTATAGAAACAGTTTTTATTGTCTTTTATGGCAGTACCTAGATTAAATTATCACTGGGCTTTGGCCCTTCCAATTTTCTGCCTGCATAACCTCATGACATCGCGCAGTACTCCTGAGTTGCCTGCACCTTCTTTCAAAGGTCAGAGACTATTATTTTTTCTCCCTGAGACCCAGGCAAAGCTCTCAGTTCAGCCAGGCTGCTCTTCCCCCCAGCCTGTCTTACAGCACACCAGGATGGCCTGTTCCTGCACCCTAAAGATTTCCATCTTGATGGATGAGTGTCCACCATTCCTGGACATGGCTCTTCAGGACTGCAGGAGTGGTATCACATTGACCATGATCAAAACCACAAATATTTTTCCAGTGACACCAGGCTTGAAGCCAGGTGTTGATTTGCTGGCTCTTCCTCTTTCTTCCTTCATCATTCACTGCAACTGGAAGGACAGAAACCATAACTTTTACTCCTGATCCCTTAGTCAGTTTTTTCAAGTACCTGAACTGTCTCTTGATTGTCCTCAGACCTCCTGTCTGAAAAAAATCAACCAGAAAAATCAACCATGGAGAATAATCTGAGAGCCATACCAGGGTAGGATTAATGATTTAATTAATTTATAAATTAAGCAAATTAAAGCATGCAAATCCCCGAGTTGATTGTGCAGGAGGTTAGGACAAGGAACAAACAGTGAAAGTGGATATTTTTGTACTGCCTTTAGTCAGCTGAAGGGGAAATGGGCACTTTTGTAATTAGGTCTCTTGATACATTAAAAATTGACTGAAGGAGGTAACCTTGACTTATTATTTGTGACTAAAATACTATGCATATTTACAGTTCTGTAATTATAATTTCCTTTGTGTTTAAACCTAGTGATAAGGACAGATGTAACTCTCCTGAGTTCCTGGATACTTAGTCAAGACATGACTTCCATCCTGTTTTATTTATCTTACAGTACTGTCTTATCTCCTGGGTGTAGAACCTTTACAATTCCCTTGAAAGCTCACTTAAAATTCAAGTTTTACAGGATGAAAGTACAGATATATCAGTACAGGTATGAAACTTCCTATGCTTACACTTCATATTCTTACCATTTAAAGATATATAAGATTTTTCTTATATATCTTAAGCTTGGCATCTCTGTGCTGTGCTTACATGTCACAGAGGAAGGGTGATCTGGTCATTGCTGATGTCAATTGCAAGTTCTGCCATTTACTGAAAAGGTCCACAACAACTTACCATCTTCCTACTCTTTTTGGTTTAACAGAATCTTTCCAGTCAGAAAGCAAAACCTTTCTTTTTGTGTCTGAAGATGGCCTGAAGCAGTCAGCCAAAGTGAGGGGAGCCTCACTCATTAATTTATTGGATCTGTTGATCTTGAAATCAATACATAAAATTTTAACATGGGCATTACTTTTAAGCTGTGTGGCTAGAGGGAAGTAAGAGCAAGAAGTTGCTATGAGGAAGAAGAAAAATGTCTTTCAGTGAGGAAAAGGAATGTAAAAAAAAAGCACAGAAGAAAAACCTCAGGAATTTAGTTTTCATCACAGCACATTTTTAACTGGGCTATATTGAACTTAGCAACGTTTTCCAAACTTTCTAGTATTTTTCTACTCTTAAATAATTAATTTTGGGTATATATTAATGTATAATAATATTAATTATAAAAAACCCCATAATGTATTACATTTCAGGTCATATTCTGTCTCTGCTGTCTAAGCAAGCCTGCTTCCTTCTCTGTTGAGGAATGTAACACAACATCATCCTAAATTTTTACCCAATTCACAGACTATGAAATGCCATTGATGGGTTTAGAAAATGGATATGTGTACTACTGGGCAATAAGATGAGGAATGAAATTCATAATGGCTAATGGTGAAGCCCCTGAAGACATAAAAATATCAACTACTCATTAGATCAAATTTTCAACATGACCTCATGACATCTCATAGTACTCCTGAGTTGCCTGCACCTTCCTTCAAAGGTCAGAAACTATTTTTTTCTCCCTGAGACCCAGCCAAAGCTCTCAGTTCAACCAGGCTGACTGAATCTCAGCAAAGATTTCTTTTTGCAGGCAATAAAACACAATTAGTAAGTAATATATACAGATCATTATAATTATAATATTTAAATAGCCATACTAGATTTGTGCCATGTTATTAGATTACAGATAAGAAGACAATTAATGACTCACGATATGTGTATAAATAGATAAAAGATTTGATAAAGAACAATGCTGAAATTATCAACTTAATTCTTCTTAATACCAACCTCCCCAACCGCTTTTAAATCAGGATAGGAATGATAACATGAAATATTATCAAATGCAAGAACTATTGTAAGATTAATGATAAGTGCTTTTTCTGTGGAAAATGGACATTCTTCAGAAGCATCAGGATGACACACTGGGGTAGGAGAAGTGTATCTTAAATTTCCTGAGCTGCCATAAAGGATAATAAATGTTGAGTGAGGTACTCCCACACATGGGTCATTTTTAAATTAAAAATATTAATTTTCTCTGGGGTTTTGTATCTGCTGTTAAAGTAATAGATACTCCTTTTGAACAAGGCTGGCTGATCATTAAATACCAATGCTCAGAGACACCCAGAGCAAAATACATTTGTGCCTTATCTGCAAGGTAAAGAGTTTGATGCCTGTGAAATCATATTCTGCAACCCAATCTACAACCATGGAATACAATTTTAAACTAACATTTTAAACAATACTTGACAAACAGCTGGAGGTAAAGCAGACAACTTTAGGTAAAGTCACAGCTCTATCAGATTTCCTACCTTCTCCCTATGCAGTCTCCTAGGCTTCTCTCCACAGGTTGCTGCAAGCATTCCTGACACCCTCCAGCCTGCAGGGAGCATTCAAAGTCTCCTGCTGTATTTCAGACAATTAATTGAGGAGACACACAAGAACTGATTGCTTTGCCTTGGGATCTTACAGGCATCAGAGAGAGGAAGAACCATGTGCTGCATAGCCCTGATGCAGGGGCCTGGTGATGAGTGATGCTGTGCACATGAGCCATTCTACCCTGCCACAGCATCCGCCCCTTGTGTGGCTGCAGGTGCAGCCAGCTGCTAAAGATTAATCCAAGGTGAAAGCAGCTCTAGCAAGTGTGGCAGCTGGTACTGGGTTTCTGCTACCTGATCTATATGTAATACTCCCACAGAAGACTTAACTCTCCCTTGAAATTCTGGAGCTTGTTTCCCATTTAAATGCAAATATTCACACTTGTACTCAACACCAAGGGAGTCAACACCTCAGCTGCATGCTCCTAGAGAGACTACAAAGCAAGGCCAGCACATGAAAAGCAAAGTCTCCTCCTTTGCACTGCAGCTGAGATTTGTAAGGCATGTCGGAGAGCATCTCACCACTGTCTGTATCCCAAAGGCATGTGATGGGAGGATGCCTAGAGGTACACCCAGACACAGAGACAGTGTAAACTTGCCTGTCTCACCCTGTAGAGCCGAGGGGACCATGAAGATAGCAGACCTGCTTTCCCTTTTAGGAGCAGTGCAAGTCTCATCACTGAAGGAATGCTAAACAGCCACATACTGCAAAGAGATTTAAACTACCCCAGGTAGAAATCAGCTGGCTTCCCATAAGGGTATGTGCACAATTAGATGCACAGTTAGCTGTAAAGGAAGAATGTCACGACAGCATTGAAAAGAAGATGAAAGCTCACAGCAGGGACCTGTCTGGCACCCATCTGAATCTGCAAGCAAAAACTGACTGGCATGTTGCTAGTATGAGCATCCAAAGTAAGCCTTTCCCTTGCCATTCCTCAATAACTTTGTGCCATCTATGGGATAAATTTAATCCCTCCATGCAGATCACAGCAAAACTAACTAAACTAAACTAAACTAAACTNAGCACAGAAGAAAAACCTCAGGAATTTAGTTTTCATCACAGCACATTTTTAACTGGGCTATATTGAACTTAGCAACGTTTTCCAAACTTTCTAGTATTTTTCTACTCTTAAATAATTAATTTTGGGTATATATTAATGTATAATAATATTAATTATAAAAAACCCCATAATGTATTACATTTCAGGTCATATTCTGTCTCTGCTGTCTAAGCAAGCCTGCTTCCTTCTCTGTTGAGGAATGTAACACAACATCATCCTAAATTTTTACCCAATTCACAGACTATGAAATGCCATTGATGGGTTTAGAAAATGGATATGTGTACTACTGGGCAATAAGATGAGGAATGAAATTCATAATGGCTAATGGTGAAGCCCCTGAAGACATAAAAATATCAACTACTCATTAGATCAAATTTTCAACATGACCTCATGACATCTCATAGTACTCCTGAGTTGCCTGCACCTTCCTTCAAAGGTCAGAAACTATTTTTTTCTCCCTGAGACCCAGCCAAAGCTCTCAGTTCAACCAGGCTGACTGAATCTCAGCAAAGATTTCTTTTTGCAGGCAATAAAACACAATTAGTAAGTAATATATACAGATCATTATAATTATAATATTTAAATAGCCATACTAGATTTGTGCCATGTTATTAGATTACAGATAAGAAGACAATTAATGACTCACGATATGTGTATAAATAGATAAAAGATTTGATAAAGAACAATGCTGAAATTATCAACTTAATTCTTCTTAATACCAACCTCCCCAACCGCTTTTAAATCAGGATAGGAATGATAACATGAAATATTATCAAATGCAAGAACTATTGTAAGATTAATGATAAGTGCTTTTTCTGTGGAAAATGGACATTCTTCAGAAGCATCAGGATGACACACTGGGGTAGGAGAAGTGTATCTTAAATTTCCTGAGCTGCCATAAAGGATAATAAATGTTGAGTGAGGTACTCCCACACATGGGTCATTTTTAAATTAAAAATATTAATTTTCTCTGGGGTTTTGTATCTGCTGTTAAAGTAATAGATACTCCTTTTGAACAAGGCTGGCTGATCATTAAATACCAATGCTCAGAGACACCCAGAGCAAAATACATTTGTGCCTTATCTGCAAGGTAAAGAGTTTGATGCCTGTGAAATCATATTCTGCAACCCAATCTACAACCATGGAATACAATTTTAAACTAACATTTTAAACAATACTTGACAAACAGCTGGAGGTAAAGCAGACAACTTTAGGTAAAGTCACAGCTCTATCAGATTTCCTACCTTCTCCCTATGCAGTCTCCTAGGCTTCTCTCCACAGGTTGCTGCAAGCATTCCTGACACCCTCCAGCCTGCAGGGAGCATTCAAAGTCTCCTGCTGTATTTCAGACAATTAATTGAGGAGACACACAAGAACTGATTGCTTTGCCTTGGGATCTTACAGGCATCAGAGAGAGGAAGAACCATGTGCTGCATA
>VYZU01014295.1:0-10920 GCA_013401355.1 Ceyx cyanopectus | reverse complement strand
GACACTGGCAGTGTAGGGTTAATGGCTGGACTTGATGATCTTGAAGGTCTCTTCCAGCCAAATCATTCTGTGATTCTGTGTTGACTGGAATTAACTTGAGATGAAATGCCTGACCAAGTTTTCAGTTGGACTCAGAAGCAGCAAAAATGTTAATCTCAGCAGATATCAAAAACCATGCTTTCAATTCAAAATTTCTCAAGTAATTTTATTGGAAATGTAGTATACATGAATACAATTGCATACCTTTTTTTTTTTTCTTTTTCTTTTTCAGAGGAACTCAATGGATTTGAAAATAGTTGTGAGAAGCCAGGGAATGAACAGGAAGTAAATATATTTTAAAAGCCACAGTAATGTAAATGGACAAATATCTTGTAACAAGGGAGAACGCTTTTTTTTTCCCCCTTCCTCAAAATGCAGTCCCAAAATCATAAATTGAAGAAGTCACTTCAACTGCTTACTGCATACTTACGGTAGCCACACTTCTTGCATCCTGCTCTTATATTATCCTTATTTGCACCTGAAAGAGAAAATTTAATTATTAGATGTTGCTAAACAGAACTATCAGGTTTCTTTTAAATCTGGCTTGAAACTGTCAACACATGGACAGGAATGATCACACCTCATAGTAAGACAAGCAAAACAGCATTTCTAAGGTCTCTATTCCATTCAGTAATCTATCAGAACAAATTTGGCTTATAGAAAATGCTAAGGATAATGTAGTTTCACAAAACTTATTGCCAAATCTCATTTGACTTTATAAATTTTATAATTACTCCACTTCTCTGAAAGTGCATTTGTTTACAGTTACAGTATGAACACAGTAATAGCTGTCTGACATTCCAGTGATTCATAACTGAGCATTACAAATGTACTTATAAATTATATCAGCACCTGGATGTTGACAAATGTTGACTGGAAACTCTGAAGTTATTTATATTTTAATTACAAGCACTGTCTTATACAGGCAATTAAAACAAAAAAGATAATGACTCTTGAAAGGTGACAAAAGACAGATGTAAATTAAAAAAAACCAAACCAAACCCCTAAAGCAATACAAATTATTAAATTAGTCTAAATCATCTAATTTTTAAAGGCTGAGATGTTTAAGACCACCTTTACCTCTATCTTTATTAGTCACACAAGCTACCACCAAGGTATTCAGCGTCCTGAGCTGGAAGATAAGGATAAAGAGCAGAACACCACCCCATAATGCAGGGGGAAGCAGTTAACGACCTGCTGTGGCACCTGGACACCCACAAGTCCATGGGGCCAGATGGGACCCATGCTTGAGTATTGAGGGTGCTGTCAGAGTAGCTCACCAAGTCTCTCTCCATCATTTGTCAAAAGTCATGGCTAGCACTGGAGACTTGCCAGTGTGACACCCATCTATAAGAAGGGCCAGAAGCAGGATGCAGGGAACTACAGGCCTGTCAGCCTGAGCTCGATACCTGGAAAACTGACAGAGAAGTTCAGCTTGAGTCAGCTCACGTGGCAAGTCCAATGACAGGACGAGAGGCAATGGGTGCAAGCTAGAGCACAAGAGGTTTAGGGTCAACACAAGAAAGAACTTTTTCTCAGTGAGGGTGACAGAGCTCTGGAACAGGCTGCCCAGGGGGGTTGTGGAGTCTCCATCTCTGGAGACACTTAAGACCCGCCTGGATCTATTCCTGAGAGACTTGGTCTAGATGATCCTGCTCAGGCAGGGGGGTTGGACTAGATGATCTTCTAGGTCCCTTCCAGCCCCTAATTTCTGTGATTCTGTGAAGTGCAGGACAGCCAGGGGGTCAGGCCCAGCCAGCATGGGTTCAGGAAAGGCAGGTCCTGCTTGACCGACCTGATCATGTTGTATAACCAGGTGATCAACCCATCTAGTGGACAAGGGAAAGGCTGTGGACATTGCCTACCTGTACTTTAGTAAAGCCTTTGACAATACCTCCCACAGCATTCTGCTAGAGAAGCTGGTGTCTCATGGCATAGACAGGTGGGCTCTTTGCTGGGTTAAAAACTTTTTGGCCAGCTGGGTCCAGAGAGTTCTGGTGAATGGATTTAAATCCAGTTGGTTGATAGTCACCAGTGGTGTCCCCAGGAGCTGAGTTTTGTGGTCTGTGATTTTGTTCAGTATCTTCTTCAATGACCTAGATGAGGGGATTGAGAGCTTCCTCAGCAAGTCTGCGGATTACAACATATTGAGCAGGAGTGTCAATCTGCTTCAGGGTAGGGAGGCTCTGCTGAGGGATCTGGACAGCCTGGATCAATGGGCTGAAGCCAATTGTATGAGGTTTAACAAGGCCAAGTGACAAGGTCCCACACTTGGGTGACGACAACCCCAGGCAACACTATAGTCTTGGGGAGGAGCGGGTGGAAACCTGCCTGTCAGGAAAGGATCTGGGGGTGCTGGTGGACACCCAGCTGAACATGAGCCAGCAGTGTGACCAGGTGACCAAGAAGGCCAACAACATCCTGGCCAATATCAGAAACAGTGTGGCCAGCAGGAGAAGGGAAGTGATCTTGCCCCTGTGCTTGGCACTGGTGAGGCCACATCTCGAGTGCTGTGTTCTGTTCTGGGCCGCTCACCACGAGAAAGACACTGAGGTGCTGGAGCGAGATCAGAGAAGGGTAACCAAGATGGTGAAGGATCTGGAGAAGAACAAGGCCTATGAGGCCAGAGAGATTGGGATTGTTTAGTCTGGAGAAGAGGAAGCTGAGGAGAGACCATATTGCTCTTTATGACTACCTGAAAGGAGGTTGTAGTGACACAGGTGAGGCCTCTTCTCTCAAGTAATAACAGAGCTAGAGGAAATGTCCTCAAGTTGCACCAGGGGAGGTTTATATTAGATATTGGGAAAAATTTCCTTACTGAAAGATTAGTCATAACCTGGAAGGGGCTGCCCAGGGAGGTGGTGGAGTCACTGTCCCTGGAGGTATTAAAAAAATGTGTAGATGAGGCTCTTCAGGACATGCACTAGTGAGATGGTGTTGTTTTGTTTTGTTTTTTTCTATGGTTGTTTTTGTTGCTGTAGCTGTTGATAGTTCGATACAGTGATCTTAGAGGTCTATTCCAACCCTGACAATTCTGTGATGCTGTTGTGACATGCAGGTCATATAGTGTTTTGAATCAAACAATCTAAGTCGTTAAGACAATCAAGGTGTCTTGTCTGTCTGGAGACATCTGAACAGTTGAGCAAGGCTAACGAAATATTTCAGCTTCATCCCCTGAGGTGGGTGTGCCTGAGTTGGAGATGGGAAGGGGTCTGAAGCCGGCGCCCCGAGAGTGCCTTTTCCGATAAATGGACCCTGCGGCCATCGGTCGACTTACAATGGCTGATCTCTGCAATTAGCCAAACTAAGCACTGTGCTAACTACACCCATCCCCCTTATCTCGAAGGAGGAGAAGGAATTTCTCACCTGTACAGGGGGAGGAAGGGGGGTGTAAGCGGAAAAACGGTATAAATCTGCCTTATGGGATGGAGTTGGAGAAGCATTTTCCCAAGGAGAAGCAGCGGAAGCATTTTCCCCGGGAAAAGAAGAAGCATTTTCCTGGGAAAGGAAGAGAGAAGCTCTCTGCCCCACTGACGTCGTCACTGGACCGTGGTGGTGACTATACTATCGCTTGTTGTACTCTCTCCTGTTTCTATTTTCCCCCTACTCTCCTGTCTGCTCTAGAAACTCTGTTTTGCTATTTTACTAAAACCTCATCATGCACGTGGCATTTGACCTCGTTTGTGTCTTAATTTCACCATTTGGGGATCACCTTTAAACCTTTCATTAATAATTGCCACACATCCAATATCGGATCGTGACAGCTGTGAATCCAGGCAACATGGCAACAAATGCAAAGAATTAATGAGTGCATGAAAACAAATAGAATAAACTAATGAGAGTAACAGAAAAGTCTGTAATTGCTATGCAGAAAGAAGAATCAGAACAGTGAAAATTTTACTTATAGAAAGTGTACAATTTTTGCATGTGAGTCCATAATAAATTTAAATGGACATAGTAGGACATGACTCTTAAGAAAAACCTTAGCTACCTACTCCACAAAAACATACCATACTAATTTTCAATTGTCTGAGCCTATTCATAATGATAGTCACAACTGAATTTCCAAAAAATCAAAGGGTGCCCCTCTATCTTCCAACTGAATTTGAAAAACAGCCAGTAACTCAAGCAGTGCTACAAAATTTTCTGAATAACTAGACCATGTATTTAAATAAATAAACAAACATAACAAGAAATCCCTTACAGAAATTAAGAGAACCAGAAAGAGGGTATATCAGCTCCATGAACTTGAACTTTTATATATTGAGACAAGCACTGTCTCTATAAAATTCTACTCAAAATAACAGAATAAATGTTCACACCTCAGGTTGAAAAACTAATTTGAAAACTAGGACAACTCACTGGTCAATGCCCTGAAGAATACTGGAAAGCTCAGCAATAAAAGTTACATCCATTCAGTTAAGACACAGGGTTTTTTGCAGATCCCAAAACTTTAGTATTACATATCCCTTTCAAGGTCTATAACCTAAGAAGTTTTTAGATGCCTCATTCATTAATACCTTACGTAGAACACCCATGAAAGGTAAGGATGTAGGGAACATGGAAGAAAGCCCCAAGAAGTACAGAACAAAAGTATACCTGTATCTTGCAATGTCATGCCATAAGAAATACTCAAAACAACATCTGCTTGTTCACTACACTTTGGGACTAGAAAGCAAGATCACCCTATTTTGTCTCAGTTTTCTGAAATACCCAGTAAACTTCAGCCCTACTACATAAATGGCCTGTAGGTAAAGAAATACTGGGTATTTAAATGCAAAGATATCTTCCTCAGTAATTCCTCCTCTAATGGCGGGGGCAAGCTTATTAGTCTTTTCTTAAGAGAAGAAGCTTAGCAAAGCTCAGGCTTGTTCACGCTTCTCATGCCTCAGGATCAAGAGAAAAATACGAAGCAACAGCTACACTTTTGGCTCACACAGATCTAAACACTTTGCAAATAGTGGTTGCATTTCTGCCTGTCCCGTCTGACCATCGTTACCAATGTGTCTGTTTACACAATAATCTACAGGGACACAAACGTTAATCCAGAACACAAACTGAGAAGAAAAACCAAGTGTGACAACAATCATTCTTTGAATCTAACTTTAAAGAAGGTGGCTTATATTAACAGCATCGTAGGCCGTGGTCATAATTCATCCAAAATGTCGGAGGAAGGCTCTGCAGGCCTATAAGGCAGCGCCTGCAAGGCTGCGTTCATCGGTGGCTGGCCTGGTACCCTCCGCCCTCCCTCCCGCTGCTCCAGCGCAGGTTCAGCAGGCCGGCTGTGCAGAGCATATCTACGTTTCTCCACCACCAGCCTCCCTGTAGCCCTGGGAGATTCGCCGCCCTCTCACCTCACACTTCCCTCTGCGACGCGCACTTGGGCTCCCACCCCGCGCCCTTGGGCTCCCTCCCCGCGCCCTTTTCCATTAACCTGACGCTTATTTCCCCTTCCAAACATGCCGGCTCTGAAGTCAGCCAGCTATTGCGTCTTCCCTCCCTTCAGAGCCAGATGGAGGTCTCTTACCTGGCAGAGCCATAGCACTTCCCGCAGCCTTTCGGTCCGACCGGCCCGACCCTGTAGCGGCGCCTCTCCCCGCCGGAAGGCTTTGGCCGGCACACTCTTAGACTGTGCCACTTACGGGGAGGATAAGCGATCTCAGTACCGGGTGAGAGCCTCGAGGTGGGAGCTGTAGAAGTCTGCAGGTCTTTCTAGATCCGTTTAATGACTGAGAAATGCCTACCTAAGTAACTCCCGTTGAGGCTCCTACCGGGGACTTATTCCTTCATCCTTCCTCCGCGCTTGAGAAGGCAACCTCCTCCCCACCTGCCTGGACTACATAGAACCGCCCAAGATGGCCGGAGGCCCGCCGTGCTAGGAAGCGTTAGAGGCGAAGCGTAGGCGAACGTTGAGCGCTGTTGGCGGGTCAGCTACCTTTCCCAACCATGAGTAACATCTACATCCAGGAGCCCCCCACCAACGGCAAGGTGAGACTCGCCGGGGGCAGGGGCTGCGGACAGCAAGGGGCAGGCGCGGCGCGGCCGGGCCGTCGGCGGGACGGAGGGGAGCTGCGCTGCGGTTTAGGTGAGGGGACTGCGCGTGCCACTCCGCGGGGGCTTTGCGGGTGAGCTGGCCGCGGGGGAAGGAAGCGGCGTTAGGCGCGTGCGGAGAGGAGCTTGTGCACTGCCGCCGCTCCTGAGCAGGGAAAGTGCGTTGGAGGCGTGGGGTGGGAGCATCAGGTGAGGAGGGTACGCAGCGTGTGGGGGTGGGGGGTCCATGTGGTGGCGCTGGCTCGGTTAAGGTGAGAGGTGATGGAGCCCTTGCAAACGTGACTGAGTCAAAGCACGACGTGAGCGGCGTGGACACAACGCAGAGCAGTCGTGGAAGCGTTACATTTAATTTCCTTTTTTCTTGGCTATGTTCTAGGTTTTTAATTTCACTATGATCTCTCTTCGAGATTAATAGTATTACCTTTAAGAGAATTGTATTCCTTTGGATGTTTACGACATTTCCCCCCACCCCCCTATCCCCGTCCCCCGTTGTTTCATTGTGGAAATGGTTAAGGCACCTTACCTTTCTACCCTGTCAGGCACCAGGTCACTGGCCTTGAAGCCTCCTTTTTATACATCCCAGTTCAGTACCTTAACTCCTGGCAATATCATTTAGAACTAACAGCGCCTGGCACATCTTAATGTTTACTGTTGTGACTAAGAAAATGAACTCAGAAGTATTTTTAAACTCAACGATGTTACTCTTTGATCAGTGACTGTTACAATAATACTAATGGTGTATTTATGTATATTTTTTTATAGGTTTTGCTGAGAACAACAGCAGGAGATATAGATATAGAACTATGGTCAAAAGAAGCACCAAAAGCATGTAGAAATTTCATCCAGCTTTGTATGGAAGGTAATGCCTAAATGGGAGAGTTATTGAAAAAATTTCATATGCAGTCTCTGTGTCTTTTTTGTAAAACAGAGGAAATACCTATGTTTTAACTGCGATACGTTAATATATTTGCATTTAGAAAATATTAACTGACACTCAGACAATGTTTTTCAAGTTTATTAAAGCATCCAGTGGAAAAAAAAATTACATTGTTTTCTTATATCATGTAGCAGATAATGTGTTAGAAATTAAAGTATTTCAGACACTCTCTATAAAGTGTAACTACTTTATGTATGAAATGACAGTGATGTAATATTGGACATTCTCTATATCAACACCTTTACTACCTTTTATGTTTCTCACAAGTGCTTCTGATGTATCATTTGCTGTAGTTTTTTGTTGATGGAACCTGTGTAACATGCCTCAGTCAGGTAATGGATACCAGAATGGTCCCTGCTGTGAAAACTGTAACAGGAATTTATGAAGGATCTAGTGCCTTTATATGTTTTCTAGTTGCTGGCAATATCCAATTAATGCATTTACATAGTAATGCATGAAGAGATCTTCTAGCCCTCCTCTACCAAGGAAATATCCTAGTGTTTAACCATCCATGAATACATATCTATATATCTGTATCTATGCTGCAACATTTGTAGAATCTGCTTTGTCTTGCACCTTGCTGCAGAGTTATTTGTTTATTATTATTATATTATTCAAGCAGAATTAATTGTGAAATGAAGTCTGCATTCCTTTTATTTTCTTACAATCTCATAACGCTTATCTAATAGATAAAAGAAGATAACAGGGAGCAAAATATACCACATATTTAATTATGTGAAAATGCTCTGAATACTGAAAGTGTAGGTGATGAAAGAGGTAACACCTCTATTCCTTGCTGGTGAGGGCAAGTGATAATCATTTGGTTTATGGATATGGCTTACAATGTATGTGAGATGCTGTCTGGGACAGAGGATAGTAGATTTAGGTGGTCTTTTAAATTGATGTATATTGGCAGTATTCCAGTGATAAAAGCTGAAAAAAAAATTCATTGGTGTCATCTTGTTAGTGATGCGCAGTGTCCTTTGCAACGGAAACATATCACACTACGTTTGGGTTGTTCTGTTTTTTTTAAATGTCATCAGCAATACTTTGCAGTCAAGATACACTTGACTGCAAAGTCACACTGAGCAAGACAATGAAAGAGGAGTGAATCCAGTAGAGATAGCAGAATCCAGTTACAGTACTTTCTGGGACTTCAGTCTCTGGACATCGCTACATAATTGATATAGACGTTTGGTTTTGAGACTACTTACATATACGAAATATTAATATATATTTATTATTTATTTTTTTCCCCAGAGTATTACAATAACACAATATTTCACAGAGTAGTGCCTGGCTTCATAGTGCAAGGAGGTGATCCCACTGGTACTGGATCAGGTGGAGAGTCAATCTATGGAGCTCCCTTCAAGGTATATATCTCTGTATCTTACCCATCGATTTTTGGTTATTCTGTATCAGTTGGCCTTCCTACTGTGTTGGGTTGTGAGAAAACAAACTTTATATTAGAAATACAACACTATACACATAAAGTAATTTCATTCACAGATTGCTTCAGTATTTTTGAATATGCCTTTTACAATTGAGGGCTCTTAAATCTATCTGTTCTGATATTACTATAAGATAAACACACACAGTGACTGTGTTGTCTTCTGCTTGATTATTTCAGATGAGACAGGTACCTTTAACTTGTCTCTGAACCTGCATAACCAGCCTCTGGGCCTTCCATCTCTCTGCAGCTAGAGGAAATTCATACGTAACTTCCAGCTATTTTACATGAATTAGTTTTTTTTCCCATAAATATGGAGTAAACAAGAATGATAGTCTTAATAAATACATCTTTATATACAGTTACTTTCAGAAATGCTTTGGATTTTTTTAATATTGGGGGGGTAATATAACAAAAATAGTGAATTATTAGGCAATGAATGGAAAAAGATAAAGTTATTAAGACAGAAGAGTTTCTATTATATCATAGAATCAAGGAATCACAGAATGGTAGGGGTTGGAAGGGACCTCTGCAGATTGAGTCCCAGCTACCCTGCCCAGAGCAGGATAACCCAGAACAGTCCATACAGGAACAGATCCAGGCAAGTTTTGAAAGTCTGTAGAGGAGACTCCACAGCCTCTCCAGGTAGCCTGTTAAAGTGCTTTCTACTATTTCTATAGGAAAAGTCCTGGCAGTCAGGTGAAGTCCCTGGTGACTGGAAGAAGGGACACATGGCACCTATTTTTAAAAAGGGTAGAAAGGAGGACCCTGGGAACTACAGACCTGACTGCCTCACCACTGTGCCTGGGAAGATCATAGAGCAGATTGTCCTAAAAACTTGTGATAATTCACAGATTCACAGAATGTTAGGGGTTGGAAGGGACCTAGAAGATCATCTAGTCCAACCCCCCTGCCTGAGCAGGATCACCTAGACCAAGTCAGCCAGGAACTGATCCAGGCAGCTCTTAAGTGTCTCCAGAGATGGAGACTCCACAACCCCCCTGGGCAGCCTGTTCCAGAGCTCTGTCACTCTTACTGTGAAAAAGTTCTTCCTTGTTCGACCCTAAACCTCTTGAGCTCCATCTTGCACCGATTGCCTCTCGTCCTGTCATTGGATGACATTGAGAAGAGTCTGGCTCCATCCTCTCTACACTCACCCTTAACAGATTGATAATTTTTATGGATGACAGGGAGGTGATCAGATACAGCCAGAATGGACCAAGTGCTGGGTCCTGCACAAGGATTGGAACAATCCTCATTATCAATACAGTGTGAGGGATGAGGTGACGAGAACAGTCCTGATAAGAGTACTTGAGTGTTCTGGTGTACAAGAATCTGAACATGAGCAGGCAATGTGCACTTGCAGGCCAGAAGGCCAGTCACATCCTGAGTTGCATCAAAAGTGTGTCTGGCAGATCAAGAGAGGTGATTCTGTCACTTTTCCCTGGTGATACCTCACCTGGAATGCTGTGTCCAGCTCTGGAATCCTCAACAGAGGGATATGGAGCAGGTCCAGAGGAGGGCCACAGGAATGATTAGAGGTCTGGAGCACCTCTTGTACAAGGAGAGGCTGAGCAAGTTGGGATTGTTGAGCCTGGAGAAGGCTCTGGGGAGACCTTATAGTGGCCTTCCAGTACGTGACAGGGTCCTATAAAAAAAATGGGGAGAGGGACTGTTTATAAGGTCATGCAGGGAGAGGCTGAGGGGCAATGGTTTTAAACTAGAAAATGGCAGGTTTAGACTGGACATTATGAAGTTGTTCTTTACTATGGAGGTGGTGGAGCACCAGAACATGTTTCCTGGGGAGGATGTGGAGGACCTATCCCTGAAGGCACTCAAAGGCTTGATGGGGCTCTGAGCAACCTGATCTAGTTGAGGATGCCCCTGCTTACTGCAGGGGGGTTGGACTAGACCTTTCCAACTCAAGACATTCTATGATTCTAATCTATGATTATGTAATTGATATACCANGAAAGAAGGAAGTATATTTGTTTGCATTATTATGTGACTAAGAAGAAAAAACATTTATCTTTTCTGTTGAAAATAGAAGCTTTTAAATACAATTGTGGCATTAACAGCATATTTTCTATGTGTACATATTGATGTAAATAATAGCTAAAGAAGTGGAAAAAAAACAGTTACATGCTGAAATTGTTTTCTTTTCTGTCTTTGCCAGGATGAGTTTCACTCACGATTGCGATTTAATCGAAGAGGACTTGTTGCTATGGCAAACGCAGGGCCCCATGATAATGGGAGCCAATTTTTCTTTACCTTGGGTCGTGCAGATGAACTTAATAACAAGCACACAATCTTTGGAAAGGTCTGCTGTGTAGAGTAACATTTTGAGTTTGACACAAGCTACTATAAGTGTCTCTGTATTCAAAGGCTATTGTAGTGTCATTTCCTGCTGTCTGCAACAAGGTTATTTCACTGCTTTCTAAGT
>VYZU01014287.1:3053-13109 GCA_013401355.1 Ceyx cyanopectus | reverse complement strand
TTTTTTTTTTTGCACACAATGGGGCCTGGGAGCCATGAGATGATGAAGCACAAAGAAGAAATCCTAGGCTGGAGTCACCACAATGGTTGGCCCACTCACAGGGGGGCAACACTACACAAAGCACCACACCAGTGCCTAATTTTTGGGCCAACATCCAGACAAAGATGGTGTTTTCAGAACTTCACATGGCACCCAAGGTGCTTCCAGAGCATCATCAGATGGAAAGTATTGCAGGAGGTGAGTGAAGCTGGGAAAGCAACAGTGGCATTTGCCCAGGGAGGGAGTTTAATGAAGATGATGCTATGAAACTGGTATTCTGCACCAATGTCACTAAAAATTAAACATCTCAGCAACTTGTTCCACGTGGCGGTATGCAAGTGGTTCCCCGTGGCAGGACGGAAGCGGTTCCCTGTGCACAAGTGGCAGAGGCCTTGGTCTGGTCCCAGAAGAAAGAATGGAGAAAATTCTTGTCTTTTGGGGCAGATGAAAACTCAAGAAGCCCATCAGATTTGGGCAGATGAGCCACAGGCACTGAGTGAATCACAGAGGCCTTGCTAGAGTGGGCGGGAAGCACCCGGACTATGTGAGCAGGCCAAAGCCTAAAAACTGGGAACACTGGAGACAGCACACATAGGTGGGATGGGAAATGTCATGCACCAAAGTATTCTTCCACCAGGCTGCAAGGAAAGGTGACTCTGTTCAGGGGCAGACAAAACAGATACCCCCCCCTCCAGCCAGCCACGCTGGAAGCAGACTGCAGGCCTCCTGCCAGCACAAGCCACTGGTGGCTATGCACTGAGCTGGAGACAAGTCCCGTGGATGACAACCTGAGGATGCACTGAGCACCCCAGGCCTGCAACATCTCCATGGCTGAAGCTGATGGCAAGATGCTGCAGTGGAGCAAAGCAGCACCGGGGCCGAGAAGCTGCTGCAGGGGTGGGGAACGGGACCCGAGGCCGGGCTGCCGCAGCGGCGTGAAGCAACCCCGCGGCCGAGAAGCTGCAGGATACCGCACGCCGGTGCCGCAGGGAGGGGCCCCGCCGCCGGGGATGCTCGAGGCCCGCTACCGGGGGGGGATCCCACCGCATACCGACGCTGCCCGCAGGCCCGCCCGGAGGCTCACCCAGCACGAAGTAGGGCAGCTCCGTGTTCTCCAGGTCATCCACCACCACCATCTCGCCGGGGAAATCATTGCGTACGGAGAAGAGCAGCTTGGGCTCGGCGGCCGAAGGGCCGTGCATGATGCTGAGGTCGTTCTCCCGCAGGAAGGGCAGCGCCGACACCGTGATGCTCTTCAGTTTACACTCCAGCTCCTTGGCCGCCGCCTCCGCCGCCGCCGCCGCCGCCGCCTCGGCGGGGCCGCTGCCCGCCACCGCCAAGCAGCAAGCGGCGAGCAGGGCGCAGAGCCCGGCCAAAGCCANGAGGGGCGGGGACGCGGTGCCCGGCGCCTCCCCGTGCGGCTCGGCACGGCTCGGGGAGGTTTGACTCGGCTCGACTCGGCACGGCTCCGTTTCCCCGGACTCGCGCCTCCCGCGGTTTTCCCCGCATCCCTGAAAAAAAAAACGGATGGATGCGGAGCAGTGCAGCAGTGGGAAGGATGCCAGTGCTGCCTGTCCTCGCACGGCTCAGCTGCCTTTACCACCTTCTGCACAGAGAATAACTCACAGGTAACCCCTGCACCAGGAGAAATCCCAGACCAGAAGAAGACCCGGATCTCAAAAATCCCAGACCTCTAGAATACCAGAAGTCATGAACACCAAAGCCCCTGGAGAAGTAACAGACCTCCCAAATCCCAGCAGAAGTCATAGACCTTCAAAATCCCTGAAGTCACCAACATCCAAAGCCCCAGAAGAAATCACAGAACTTCAAAATTCAGGTGTCCAAAATCCCATCAGAAGTCACGGACCTCCAAAGCCCCTAAGCCTGTGTGTTTTGAAAAAAAAATAAAGATTACATATATATATATAAAATTGTGAGTGTAAGGACCAACCCCATGACATTATTTTTATTTCCACTCTCTTTACATGAGCTCAAAGCAGCATTGTTGGCTTGCCCAGTTACCAACATTTCCTGCAGACAGCTGTGGCTCTGCAGCCCAAATGCTCTGATATTAAGTGTTCTCTCTGTGTGGGGTGAAAGGTCCAGGCCTATCCTGACAGGGACTCATGAACACACCAATTTGGTTTTCCCTAGTGGAAGTTCCTGCTGGCTGACACTAGTGGAGCAGAGAGGTGTGGAGGCATCACTACCCTGGAGTGGAGCTCCCACTCCAACAGCTTCTTATGTGGGACACAGCTTCTGGTGCCTCCAAAGAAGATCACACACAGAAGATATGTCTTACTTTAAGAAAACAAAACTTGCTTTTTCTTTTTGGAATATTTCCCCCTCACCTTGCAGCAGCTGCAGGGATTTCCCCAAATTTCTCCTCTACTTGGTGGCAACCTTGATGCCCCAGCATAGGCATCACAAGAGGACAAGGCTGTCCAAACACAACAAACAGAGGAACCACAGTGGGGAGCTTCTCCCAGACCTCTTTCTGATTTGTAAGAACCCTCTCAGTTAACCATGGCATTTTGGGGAGGAAAAGCCATGCACATCAGAAATTACACATGTTCAACACCAGGCATGTTAACAATCGCAGCCAAGCACCAGAAATATAATGGTGAGAATGTTTTCAGAATCCAGATAGTCAGGGTTTCAGCAGCACTATCCCCTACCACCACTGGTCAGTTGCAGGTGTCAGCAAAACCAAAAAAAAAAAAAAAAAATGGAAAAAAAAAAGGGNAACAGAGCCAGTGCCTGCACCACATGGGAGCCTCAGAGGCTGGTGTGTGAGTGGAGACCTACCAGACCCTTCTACAAGGACATGCAGCTCTGGGGGATGGGAAGGGGGAGGGAATGCCCCGCTGCTCCCTGGGGGTCTTCAGACAATTCCCAGGCTGGTGAAAAAGAACCTGGGGGTGTTGGTTGACTGCCACCTGAAGAAAAGCCATCATGTGCTCAAGTGGCCAAGAAGGTCACAAGCATCCTAGCTTGGATTAGCACTAGTGGGAGCAACAGGACTAGAGCTGGGATCATCCCCCTTGACTGAGCACTGGGGAGGCCACACCATGAATCCTGGGTCCAGTCCTGGGTGCCTCACTCCAAGATAGACAATGAGATGCTGGAGCATGTCTAGAGAAGGTCAAGGAAGCTGTGAAAGGGTCCAGAGCACAAATCTTGCGAGGATTGGCTGAAGGACCTGGAGAAAAGTAGGTTCAGGGGAGACCTTGCTCCTTGACAGCTCCCTGAAAGGAGGCTGGAGCCAGGTGGGATTGGTCTCTTCTCCCAAGGAACAAGAGACAGGCCAAGAGGAAATTGCCTCAAGTTGTGTCAGAGGATGTTTATGTTGGACATGAGGAACAATTTCTTTCCCGAAAGGGCTGTCAAGGCCTGTCCCAGGCTGCCCAGGGCAGTGGTAGAGTCCCCAAAGCTGGAGGGGTTTCCGAGCCCTGTAGGTGTGGTGCTGAAGGACATGGTTTAGTGGTGCCTTGGCAGTGCTGGGTTAACGGTTGGACTGGATAATCTTAAATGCCTCTGCCAACCAAGACGTTTCTAAGATTCTACTATTCCAGGACCCCCGCACCTCCCCACGCGTGTCCCCCCCCGCCCCCACCAATGGGAAGGCGCGGGGAGGCCGGCGTCGCTTTTGATTGGCCGCCGCCTCTGCATATATTATCGGGCGGCGGCAGCGCTGCCCGCGGAGCGCGGCGGGACCCGGCGCGGGGCTGGCATCAGGAGCCCGGGCGCGGGATGCTGGAGGGGCCGCCGGGGGCCACCTGCCCGCCCGGCGATGGGGCGGTGCGGGGCAGCCGGGAGGCGGCGGGGGGGCAGGGCAGGGCCCGGGACCGCTGAGGCGGGACGGGACGGGGCGGAGAGGCGGCCGGTGCCCTGCCGGCGCTGAGCCTGGGGGAAGTCTGCGGGGGAAGGGCGGAGTGTGTGGGGGGGGACGACACGGACCATCCCCGTCGGTGGGTGGGATGGCGGGAGGAAAGAAGTGAGGTGGGGAAGCCACGGCTCCGCACGGCGGAGATCCCGGTTACCGTCGTGTGCGACCGTGAAGACGCGGCTCGGTCGTCGCCGGCTCGCTCGGTGACCTTGGTCAAGTTTCCTCCCGCTTCGGGCTCGTTTCGCAGCCTTCTCTGCGTGGGCGGTGTAGTAAGAGTACGGTCACGCCGGTGCCTGAGTGCGGAGCCCTGCAGGTCCGAGAGGCTGCGACCAGCTCGTGGAACCGAGTGCTGGCCGGATACCGGGGTAAACAAGATGCCCGGAAAGCTGGAAACCTGCTGCTGCTGGTGCAGCGTGCCCTGTTCCGAGGGAGATGCCTACGTGAGATGCCCCGGGACCGTAGGGACGGGAGGAGATGCCCTCAAAATGCTCCAATACCTACTTTGCTCTTGGCCATATAATAGATCAACAGGAGAGGTCTCCTGTGTCCGTTCCCCCACCACTGCCACCGGCAGAATAAAGCCTCCCCGAGGCGCGGAAGTGGGTGACCTGTCAGAAGATGTTCGTTCACCTCAAATGCTCCGTGGGGTTCCCAGAGCGGTTCCAGTGAACGCAGTCTCTGGGAGAAGGGGGTCCCTGCCTGCGAGGCTCAATTCCCTTAATGAAACAATTTTTCGTCAGTAGGAAGCAAAACTCTGGATCTTTAAAGCACCTCGCTCAAGAGCATAATCTCTCGGCTGTGTCCCCCCTGTCCTGCCCCTTCTTCGGGGGACCCGTGTGCCACTGCTGCTCTGGAGGGGGATACCGGGACTGCCCCCCTCTCTGGACCCGGGCCCGGGCCCGGGCAGAGTGAGCCAGGGTGCTGCGGGGCCTGGGGGGAGGGGAACCTGCCGGCAGGTGTCAGTGTCCCCTCTCTCTCAGCAGTCAGGAGGGTCCGTATCAGCCCCGGAGATGTTGCAAGGAGCCCTCTGCACTTTTTTTTCTCCAAGCAGAGCTGGCTTTAGTGGCGGTTCAGTAACAGTTTTGGGACCTGCAGAGCAGTGAGGTGCTGGGAAAAGGGGTGGCCCCACTCTGACATCCCAGATCTTCTCTCTCTGCCCAGCACCAGCCACCCACTACCTTATTTACCCTGTGCTGCTATCACTGTGCATCACTGCCCACCCGTGTGAAGGGATGGGAGAGATTAGTCCTCACCTTGCGCTGCCTCCGGCTCCTGCATGATGCTGGTACTCGGCTTGTGGGGTCCACTGCAGAGGGAAGAAGCAATTCTCTCTGGACAGGGGGCTGCAGGGATGGTCTTCCCCACTTCTCATGTGCAGGGATGCTTCAGGGCCCCAGAGACGTGTCTGCACAGATGCTTTGGGCTGGGAGCTCAGCACAAGGTGGGGGAAGCAAGTGCTGCTGCTGTTATCGCTGTGCCGGGTGGAGAGTTGGATTTTGCACATTGCTCTTTTTAAGAGGCTTTTTTTCTGCCTGTGGGTGTGAAAGTCTCAGGTGGGCAAAGCCAGAGGGCAGAACACATGGCACGGGTGCGACATGCTGCACACAGCTGCTACCTCCCCTGATGGCAGCCCAGGCTTCATTTCATTTGATGTCTTATGCAAATCCTTGGCTCTCTGAGTCCTGGGATTTTCTGCTATTTTCTTTTCCTCTCATCTTCAAGCATCTTGCTCTTAAGGATGTGGAGAAAAGCTAATAAAAGGAACCAAATTCATCAAGTCTTGCAGGCTTTTAAACCAGTCGCATGAGCTGGGGGGTGTGTGTGTGTGTGTGTGTGAAGACAGTGACTTAAAGTCACTTAGCAATAGTGGCTGAAGGGGCTCCAGGTGGGAGTGTTTTGCTGGAGCCCAGTGAGAATCGGCTCACAGCCACCATTGCGATCTTTAACATTTCTACTCGGGCAGGGATATCAAGCTCTGAGGTGGCTGTCCCCGTGGTCACCGCCTGGAGCCATGTCTCCACAGGCTGGGTGCCAGGCAGCTGCCAGCACCCCACCATGCCCACTTTGCCAGCGATTACCCTGCTGCTGTCGCTCCGGCGGTGCCTGGCTCACTCTCTTAATTACCGCCGCAGATCAATGAGGCCTTGGCGCTTCCTTGGGAGCGTGCGGATGTGAGCCCGGCGGCTGCAGCCAGTTGTAAACCACGACAGAGCTGGGAGGGCAGATGAGGCAGCAGCACAGGCAGGGATGGGTGCAAAGGATCTGCATCCCACAAAATCCTAGGGGGCTGGTGGCTCCGGAGCAAGGGGCTGAGCATCCTGCAGGATTGAGCCCTTTGCAGTTGTCTCTCCTGAGAGGGGTGCAAGCAGCAGAGAAAGGTGAATTCACACAGGCACAGCTCAGCTGAGTCAATCCACTTCAGAAACTAAACTGCACTTAGCCTCTGCCCAGAATCTCTTAAGTGGTCTTAATTTGATAAAGCTTTCCCCCGTTTAATGAGAAGGTGACTCAGCTTCTAAGTTTGATGTTCATTCCCACTAAAAGGCATCCACATAGAGCTCCAGACCCATCCCCAGCACTCCCTGCTCCCCTACAGATGTACCTTTGCTCCTGCTGTGCTCCAGGGACCAGCCCCCATGGCTGGACACATCCCACAGCTCTGTCACCAACAGGTATTGCGCTGCCTGGGGCACACCTCTGGTGCTGCTTTTGTTCCAGTCTTTGGCTCAGTGTTTTGAGACGGTAGTGCTTGAGTACATCCAGAGTCCTCTGCTTCCCCACAGCACCCAGAAAATACCATCACAGCCTCTCCCTAGTGCACACTTCCTAGTTTATGTATCTCTAGATCCACTCCTGCAGCACGAAAAGGCAGAAATCAATGTTAATGTCCTTGACAATTAGCTAACATCTTAATTATCGAACTCAGACTGATTCATGGTGGGCACATGGCTCTGGAGATGCCATTGGCTGGGAAACAAGCAGGAATAACTCGGTATAACTGCAGGATGTTGCTGATCCCATCATCAGCTCCATGGGCAACAGAGATATTCTTGAGTTGCTTGCAGGGCACTAAAACATCTTTGTCCGTACCTCACACCATCCTGCCTTGGTCTCTCTCAAACCATTTTGGATGAGGACACCCACTGCAGAAGCAATTCTGTTGCCATCTCAAGGGTGGGAGAGTGGCTCCAGAAATTGCAACAAGCTATTTTTAAGATGCAGCTCGTGACAAGTGAGCCTGGGCTGTGCATCGGCCATCACCAGAGGGACACTGAGGCATTCTGTGGCAGGCAGCAGGGACACAGAGGGGCTGCAACAAGACTGGGAAGGCTCAGCCAGGAAGGAGGCTGTGGTCCTGAGAATGTTTGCCAAGAATGTTTGCATTGGTGCTCTTCTTCCTTCACTCTAAGGGTTTTATAGAAGAGAGAAGGAAGAAAAAAATAAAATTAACAAGCTGGAAGTTTTCCAACATTTGTGATGCAAAACCCTAAATCAAAAAACAACAAAAAAAGAGCAGTCAGATGCTTCTCATCAACTCTTCATTCTTTTGGATCAAGGAAAAGTGATTAGAAAGTTATTTCCAGCTCTAGTAGTAAGGTCAAGGGAGGTACTAATTTCCAAAGAGCTTTGCTTTCCCCCAGCATCCCAAGAGGATGGTGGTGTGAGCGGATGGAGATGCACCCTGATAAATCTTGCCCCCAAAACCCTGAAGAGTAGCGGCAGCAGCCCCCCAGAAAAACCAGAGCCTCCACACACCACTGTGGGGAGCTCCATACAGTCATATAGAGCTATAGCAATTTCTGCATACACTTATTTTATATATAACCCCTGATCGATACAAGCAAATAAATTAGCCCAGCTAATAATGGGACAGGAAAGCTGCTCCCTGAGGATAAACTGGCCAGATAACTCAGCACAGCCCCCATGCAGGTTGTCCTGCCTGTTCCTGCCTGACTTGAAGCTTCAAGTTTCTGTTGGCAAGGATGCTCGCATGCGTCAGCGCTCGTCCCCAAGCAAGAGCCCGCCTCAGAGGTGCCAGAGCTCACAGTGTAAATAAGAGGCAGGTGTAAATAAGAGCTCATTTAGCAAGCTTGGAAACTTCACTGCTTTAAGGGACTCTCCACACACCAGGAGGGGACCTTTGCTGGATCTGCACCAGCCAAGTGCTGGAAATACCCAGCTCTGACTGCTTTATTGCTCTGTAGTAAAACATGAGGTGGCTACAAGGAAATGTCTCGTGTTCAGCCATGAATCTCAGAATAAGCTCCTCAGGAAAAGTGGCAGAGCAGGCTCAAATAGTTTTTAGCTGGTCTGGCGACTGCAGCCTATAGGAAGAGGTGGGCCAAGGCAGTTCTATCCATAATATCTGTCCCCATGATGGTCACCCAAAAGAGATTTGCTGCCTTCAGCAGCACAGGAACCCCCTCTCAGGGAAGCCATCTGGGGGTCTCCCCCGAGGTAGTGGTAAGAGGCTGGTCAGTGCTGGTGGGAAATGTTAGCACCCAGGATGGTTTGCTGGGAGAGTTAGAGTTCTACCTGGTCTCTCCAAAAAATCCCCTCATTTGAATCAAAGAAAGGATGCTCCTGATTTGCACCAGAAAAGGCTCAGTGAGGGCAGCAGGGTAACTGGTGTGATATCATCCATACCAGTTTGTGGTGGTGTGAAGGAATGATGAATGAGGCCAGTCTCCTATGGTGCTTGTGGAAAGGCAGCCCCTTGGCTGCACAGACCCCAGACACAGGGGGCCAGCCAAGGAGCAGGCCCTACCCCACCTTGGCTGGAGGGGTTCAGTAGCCATCTAAAAGCAACAGAAGACAACAGGGGATGAGGTCCTCGTCACTGCCAAGCCTGTTAATGGTGCAACAAGCAGGTTACCTAGTGCTGGCTATTGAAGCGAGGTGTTTTGCTGGCACAGCCATATTTAATGTTACAAGTAGCCAGATTCCAGGAGCAGGGTTTAGAAAGCTGTTGTTAAAGTTGTGCTTTCACCTCAGCTTCTGAGCTGAGAGACAGAGTGCTGCTGTCCTGCCAGCTATATGGGAGGGGGTCCAACTCACAGAGGGTCAACATCTAAACCTGCTGCCAGGCCCTGGCTCCCACCATGGCCTTCCGGGCACAGCAGCTTGTCCCAGTTCCAGCAGCAGGACCCACAGGCTGCAAGGCAGTGGGGTGCTAGGAGGGGTTAATCCTGAGCCTCGAGTGCTCCTTCAGTCCCCAGACCACCTCAGTTTTAGAATCATAGAAGCATTTTGGTTGGACAAGACCTCTTAGATCATCAAGTCCAACCATTCCCCCAGCACTAAACCATATTCCTCAGCACCACATCTCCACAGCTTTGAAATCCCTCCAGGGATGGGGACTCCACGTGCCAGAAGCAGGAGGCAACGACTAGGGTGTTATATGGCCACCTGCAAGGCTAGGAGAAACTAGGGTGACACACAGAAAGATAGTGCATGGGGGACAGAAAAATCCCTGCCTGCTGCTCCTGTCCGCCCTACTGCCCCAGCACCCCCAAGCTGGTGATGTGAAAATCTCAGCTTTTGTTTAAAATTAACAGGGCCCCAGCCTCGAGGGCTGAGTGAGAAGCTGAGAAAGTGTAATCAAAGTGCACCCTTATGGGTTTAAAAATAGAAGAGAGGGAGGGAAGAAAAAAAAAAATAAATATATATAATAGTACATGTTAAATCACAATGATTCATCCAGCAAACTCCTGTTTGGGAGAACGTGGGGCTGGTATGTACTCTGCAGGGGTGAGCATTTGGGCTCCAACCCCCTCCGACCACCTTCCTGGAATAAACATCACCTCCCCTCCAAGCACTGCAGTGATGGGATCCCTATTTTTAGGCAAACAGCTCTTTCTGCCTGCCAGGACACCTCGCCCCTGACAGAACTTGCAGCTCCCTGTTTCCCAGCTTCACTTGCAAATTCAGGCTCTGGCTGTAAAACCACTGCTCCCAGCAAAGCTCCACCTTTACTGCCACAGATACTGCCACACTGGGCTGTGAAAGCAGAAAGGTCTTAGCTTAAGATAAACACCAACTGCATTGAAACACCACCACAATCAGTCCAGCTCGGCTTGGGGTGGATATCCATCCATCCATCCATCCATCCATCCATCCATCCATCC